>JAESUZ010005442.1:0-249482 GCA_017311185.1 Proteles cristata cristata
TAACTTGGTCTCTCTCTTTCCCGGCTGTAATTCAGCTTTATAAAATAAAGCCAGCGTGGTAGAATGGAAACAGCACAGGCTTTTGGAGCCAGACGGTCCTGGCTTTTACTCTAGAGTTTATGTACTAGAGGTTTTTTGTGTTTGTTTGTTTGTTTGTTTTGAGGGAATTACTTATTTTCCCCAAGCCTCAGGGGTAAAGATTTCAAACTTTTAGATTCTTACCAGGATTTGGTGAGATCTGTAAAATCCTTCACATATGACAGGCACTCTGTAAATGTTGCTTCTCCTCTGAGCAAAATGTTTTAAATATATGATACAACTAAAACAAAGAAATCTGTCCACCTGCGGCTGCTCTGGGTATATCAGGGTCTTTGCTGGGCTTTTTAGTTGTTACTTTTTAGTGTTTATTAAGATGTCCTCTGAAAGCACCATCGTTTTGAAAATCGTAATGATGCTATTTGCTTTATATTTATGAAAAGCACTTCCATCATCGCTTTGAATTTCATCTGTGTTCTTAAGTCTTTTCAAAGAACTTTAAGGTTGGTTTTATTAGTTTTTAGATTGTATTAAATTCTAATTCTTTTTTTTTTTTTTTATTTTTAAGTTTATTTATTTATTTATTTATTTATTTTTTTTTTTACAAATAGTTTATTGTCAAATTAGTTTCCACATAACACCCAGTGCTCATCCCCACAAGTGCCCTCCTCCATGCCCACCCCTCCTCCCCCCCACATCCACCAGTCCTCAGTTTTTGTCAGCATTCAAGAGTCTCTCATGGTTTGCCTCTCCCCTTTCCCCCACCATTTCTGCCCTTCTTCTCCCCCTTGGTCCTCTGTTAAGCTCCTCCTAATCCTCCTATACGTGCACACATATGATATTTGTCCTTCTCTGCCTGACTTATTTCGCTCAGCATAACACCCTCAAGGTCCATCAATGTTGCTCCACATGGCCAGATTTCATTGTTTCTCATTGCCATGTAGTATTCCATGGTATAGATAAACCACATCTTCTTGATCCATTCATCTGTTGATGGACACTTAGGTTCTTTCCATGTTTTAGCTATTGTGGAGAGTGCTGCTATGAACATTGGGGTACATGTGCTCCTATGGATCAACATTTCTGTATCCCTTGGGTAAATTCCTAGCAGTGCTATTGCTGGGTCATAGGGAGTTCTATTGTTAGTTTCCTTAGGAACCTCCACACTGTTTTCCAGAGGGGCTGTACCAGTTTACATTCCCACCAACAGTGTAGGAGGGTGCCCGTTTCTCCACATCCTCGCCAGCATCTAGAGTTCTCTGATTTGCTCATTTTAGGCACTCTGACTGGTGGGAGGTGGTATCTCAGTGTGGTTTTGATTTGTATTTCCCTGATGAGGAGGGATGCTGAGCATCGTTTCATGTGTCTGTTGGCCATCTGGATGTCCTCTTTGGAGAAGTGTCTGTTCATATCTTCTGCCCATTTCTTCACTGGGTTGTTTGTTTTTCGGGCGTGTAGTTTGGTGAGTTCCTTGTAGATTCTGGATATCAACCCTTTATCTGATATGTCATTTGCAACTATCTTTTCCCATTCCGTTGGTTTAAATTCTAATTCTTAAGTAGATAGCGTAAGTACTTGGCTCACCAAGACGTGTATTGGAAAAAGTGAGCCTGTCACTAGCCTCATGTGTGCCCTTACGGCTATTGTGTCGATGTGCAAGTCTGTGTGAGTGAGTGCAGCCCTCTCTTTGTTCAATCCAAACCATACCATACTGTGCACGTAGCTCTGCAGTTTGCTTTTTCACTTAACCACGTATCTCAGAGACTGTTCCAAATCAGAACCTAATCACTCCTTCTTTTTAACCACTCAGTAGTATTCCTTCATAAAGATCTATCACAGTCTACTTCACCTGACCAACCTACTTTATTATTATTTTTTAAAATATTTTATTTTATTTCTGAGAGAGAGAGAGCAAGCGAGCAGAGGAGGGTCAGGGAGAGAGGGAGACACAGAATCTGAAGTAGGCTCAAGGCTCTGAGCTAGCTGTCAGCACAGAGCCCGACGCGGGGCTTGAACCCACAAACCGTGAGATCATGACCTGAGTCGAAGTTGTATCTTTAACCAACTGGACCACCCAGGCGCCCCCTGACCAACCTACTTTAAACAGTACTACTAATAACACCTCACAGTTGTTTTGTGGGTCTAACAGAAGTATTCCAATGAAAGCTTTCTATTTTTCTCAATAAAATGAATTTTCTTCTCTCATTAAATAAAAACAAAATTTTGCCCTGTAATTAAATTTAAATTCCCTTCTGTTTCTTGGGGCGCCTGGGTGGCTCAGTTGGTGGAGTGTCCAACTCTTGACTTCATCTTGGGTCATGACCCCAGGGTTGTGGGATTAAGCCCCATGTTGGGCTCTGTGCTGAGCATGGAGCCTACATAACCTCTCTCTGTCCCTCTGGCCCTCCCCCCAACTCACTCATGCTGGCTCGCTCTTTCTCTCTCTCTTAAATTAAAATAAATAAATAAATAAATAATTTAATAAATAAATAAATTTCTTTCTGTTTCTTTATCATTTTATTTTTCTCTTTGAAACAATAGAACCAAACTTAATCACTAGCCAGTTTTAGTATCTTTATTTGTATCTCTCTACCATATGGAAAGCAGTTGGACAAGGTTACTGTAATTCCTTGCCCGAAATCTTACTTCTTGTTCACTTTAAGAGACAAAAATAGATACTTTAAATATGAATTCCATTTGTGATCCACTTTATATTTTAAAAAGTTATTCTTTGAAGGTTTTCTTGCCCATGTTGTTAGGGTTTTACAGTGCGCAATTGATTTGGACTCCTCCACCATAAAGGATTCCTTTGGCTACATGATTTAAATAGTCTATGAAGGGAGCTTTTGTCTGATAATGAGTAAATGCCAGGGCCTGCCCCCTAGATGGGTTATAGCATTCCTTGCCTTGACCTTAGATGATAATACACCATGAAGCAATGAATTGAGGGTTTTGAGTTAGAAATGGGGTTTGCTTTATTGAATAGTAACTGTATCATAGTGAAGGGGGAAAAATTCACATATTGCTAAAACTTAATCTGTAAATTGCTGCCACTTCTAACTAGTTATCCTACAGGCTAACAAAAATTTGAGTTAGAAGAATTTTCACTGGAACTGAACTGGAAAGTACTGTCATTGAAACATATCCAGAGCCTCAGAAAAGACTCATTTGAATAGTGAGGAAGATTTATTTTCATGCCATGAAGAGAAACATCTTCAGAAAGTAAGCAGACCCCCACCCACCCTGTGTGTCATATCATAGCTTTTCATTCCGAAGGGGGAACTAGTCTATTTTATATCCTTCTTTCCTGACCTTGGGTAAAAGATCTCAAATCATCCTGTTATTGATAGACTCAGTAAATGCTTGTTAGAAATATGAAGAGGACAGTTCTGTTTGAAGCACAATAGAGTAGTGGCTAAGAGCTTGGGTCTTTGAGGGCTTGGGTTTGAAAATGATAACCACTCTTAGCCTTAGTCTTTTTGTCTGTAAACTGGGAGGAAAATCACAGCACTTACCTTATTTTTGTGAGCATTCAGTGAGCTGGTACATATAGAGCACTTAATATTGTACCTGGTGCTTACAACATTTAATAAGTAAGTAGTAACTGTCATGGTCATCCATGTTATTGTCTGATGATACATTCTATTCTCTTTGTGGCATCCAGGACATGTTTTCTAGTCTGCTCATCACCTCACATCCCTCCTGATTGCAGAAGGGTTTTTCTGCTTCTCATTAAAATCATAAGAAAATTGTTTGGGACACCTTGAGGTGACAATTTTACTTTCCCCAATTAAGAATAAAAGTGACCATTTTTTCTCTAGACCAGCATTTTACCAGCGTTTCAGAAACAATGTTGACCAGCAAAAGCTAAATTTTACGTTGACTAGATATTAAGAAAAAGAATATGGACTCCAATGTATTTACTAGTCAGTAGTCAGGAATGGGGTCCTGCCTACTTTCTATCATTTTTCCTAGATAAGCTCTTTACAGTCCCACAGCACTGTTCTCTCAAACTGTTAGACTAGACTTGGTTGTTTTTTGTTTTTGTTTTTAATCCTCTCAGCATGTTGAAGGCTTTCACCAGTTTCATCTTGCTGTTCTAATCTGCTGGCTTATAATGCTATTCATTGACAATTTTACTACAGTTTTGTGGTTTTATAGTTACCAGAGTATCTCAGATTTGCTGAAAAGTACAGAAGTTGAGTAGATTTAAGGTAAAAAAGAGATAACAAGGTAGAGTTCCTACCCTTTAGGTTAAATTAAAGCAGAAATTAAGGACTATTTTTAGTTGCGGACTCCACCTGTGATTTGTACAGTGGTTTAGCATGTAGCTATGTCATTATAAAAAATTTTTTCTTGTTGTGTTACTTCCTCATAGTTTTGGTAGGAGAAAATGGAAAAGTAGTTCCAAAACAGTGGAAGGAACTTTAAATATCAGAAAAGAACAGTTATTTTCTAATTGATTTTTTTGAGTGAACATGAGCTACTCTTTGAAACTTGACCCTCAGAGGTAGTGGTTTTGCTTTTCTTTTCCTATTCCTTCATTAGGCCCGTATGTGTGTTAGAACTCAGTGAATTCTGTCTTTGAATCCTGTCTTAAGAAGACAGTGGTTTTCTGTTTCTCTCTTTACTCAGCCACTAGTATTATGTGATACATCCTTTTCTCTCTTGAAAGTCTCAAGACTTAGGAAAAATTTAATAAGAAAAGAGAAACCAGAAGTTCATTGTGTAATTCAGTCATATTTCCAACATACAAATACCACCACGTAGCAGATAACCTTCTACGGAATTAAAAGCCTCTCAGAATGTTTTCTCCTTTCTGGTTAGTACCGTGGGATCTCAGGATAACGTATGCCACTGTCAGTCAAGTTGATGAGTCAGGTGGCCATGAGTGAAATAGTTCAGAATTAAGTCGAAGGGTAACCTGGGATCCAGGCAGGCAGAGAGGCTCTGCTTCTTCAAGGACTTACGTAGCTGAGAGAGAAGAGCGAGCTTGTACCTACAGGTTTCTTCTCATGAGGAAATAGACGAGTCTAGCTGGAAAACTGATCTGAGTCATGGGTTGAGTCCTTAGGCCTCAAAAGTAAGCAAAGTAGTCTCCTCCAAGTCCTCTTGGATCAGATTCTGGGCCACGTCCTCAAGGGAGAACCAAGAGTCTCTCCAGGGACTCTAAATGCCGGCACCAGATCTCAGGGAACAGAAGTGGGTCCTTTAATGGAAAAGAACCAAGAGTCAGTCAAGATGCAAGTAAAAGTCACTAGTAGGGGAGCAAGTGGGAAGGGTACAGGCTGATGGCGGCTCTCTGTCCTCATACCCGTTTTGTGGTTTTATAGTTACTTGAGTATCTCAGGTTTGCTGAAAAGTCTAGAAATTGAGTAGATTTAAGGTCAAAAGAGAGTGACTGCAAGGGCACTGAGTAAAACATTAGCCTTCGAGACAGGTGACAACAGAGATCCCTGATGGGTGTGTTAAGCTTATGCTAAGTTGATTGAGAGGCATATGAAATTGGCCATTCTTACCTGATAGTAATTTGTACTCTGAAATTTCTTCATAGTAGGGCAGAAACTAGTGGCAGATTTGAACAGATATTCCTAAGTCGTCTGTATTCGGTGATAGCTCCTGAAAGGGTACCACAGAAGAAGAAAAAAAAAGTAAGGAAATTCTTAGGACTGCAGGGTTTAAATCTATAGAAGAGACATCTCTTCCCTTTTGATCCCTTGAAGATGATGATAGTGAGATCTTCACACAGAAAAGCAACAATAGGAATCCCACCCAGAGAACTCTCTACCTGAGACACCTGGGGAGCTTCCCCACATCATCATGGTCCCTCTTTGGTGTGAACAGAAAAGTTCTGAAACACTAGACCTGGTTGTTGTGAAGTATTAAAAAGACAAGGTATGTGAAAGCACCTCATAAGTTGTAAAGTTCCATTTGGATGTTGCTGTGTCCTCAGCATCCAGTGCCCGCTAAGGCTCATGCCAGGCTCTCGACCCAACCCATTTCTTTTTCTGATTTCCTCATTCCCGTTAAGAGCGTTTCCTCTTTGATCTCAGACTAATTCCAGCGCTTACTGGTTCTTTAGGGCCTTTGGCAAATGGCACCTCCTTCGTGAAGTCTTTCTTGATTTCTCAGCAACCAGATGTGCTTTTTTTTTCACTTGGTGTCCCCTTCCCCCCATTGCACGGATTCTCAGTTTTTGTTTCTTGTTTTGTTTTTTGCATATGTTTCTGTATTATAACACAAAAACCTCCCATATGTTTTTCTGAAAAACCTCCCATTCTGCAAAATCATGTACTAAAAATAAACAAGTTGGGGCACCTGAGCGGCTCAGTCAGTCAGTTAAGTGTCCAGCTCTTGATTTCAGTTCAGGTCATGATCTCACAGTTCATGCGATCGAGTCCCACATTGGGCTCTGTATTGACAGCACAGAACCTGCTTCGGGTTCCCTCTCCCCTCCTCTCATGCTGTTCCTCCCCTACTCGTGTTTCTCTCTCTCTCAAAAATAAACTTAAAAAAAATAAAATAACCAAGTGTTCTGGGAAAATAATCAGGTCACTTAAAATCTATATAACTAAAAAACATCTGTATAACTTTGTAATCAAAGCCCTAATAAAAATAATAATAATCCTAATAAAGACATTAGCCCAATTAAATCTACATAGGCATTTGCACCTAGTACACTCAGCCCATCCTTTGTAGTTTTTCTTACTCCTGCAGCTCATGATTTAGTCTTCAAGATGTAAGGTCCCAAAACTTTTGCTTCTCAAACAAACTAGTCTCACCAAAATTAAAATTACAATACGAGGCTATCTGTCAGTTTGAGGCTGTTGTTTTGTTTGCTAACTCAGAGAAATGTCTTAGTATTCTTCTCATTTTCACTTGCCCTTTCCCCAGATAGCTTAACTCAGTGAAGTGTACACAGTTCTTAAAGCTATAAAGCCAGCTACTTCTTGCAGAAAACACTTGTGTAGGATTTACGTACTTTTTTCTTTTTCCATTTTTTTCATTTTTTAAAATGTTTTATTTATTTTTGAGACAGAGAGAAACAGAGTGCAAGCAAGGGAGAAGCAGAGAGAGAGGGAGACACAGAATCTGAAACAGGCTCCAGGCTCGGAGCTGTCAGCACAGAGCCTGATGCGAGCCTTGAACCCATGAACCGGAGATCATGACCTGAGCCAAAGTCTGATGCTTAACCGACCGAGCCCCCCAGGTGCCCCTGCATACATTTTTTTTTTTAATTTTTATTTATTTCTAGGAGAGAGAGAGAGAGAGAGACAGCGTGAGCAGGGGAGGGTCAGAGAGAGAGGGAGTCACAGACTCTGAAACAATCTCCAGGCTCTGAGCTGGCAGTCAGCACAGAGCCCGACGCGGGGCTCGAACCCACGAACCATGAGATCATGACCTAAGCGAAAGTTGGATGCTTAACCAACTAAGCCACCCAGGCGCCCCTGCATACATTTTTCTTAACATAGTGTCTTTAAAGAGGAAGCTTGCCCCTATTCCCTTAATATTAAAATGCTCAAAAAACTACCCATAAAGCAATATGCCTTCTGTGTCAAACTAACACTATTCCCATATTCAATGATCTCATAGAGTTAAGGTGCATTCAAGAAAATGCTCTGTAGCAGACAAGGCTGTACATGTTTCATTCCCCTCCACCTCCTTGTCTGAACTCACTGAGGACAGAAATTGGGTCTAAGTCATCTCTGTATCCCCTCCAGATCGTGGCGTCGTGCCGTATGCTTCGAGGGAGATCACAGAGTATTTATTGGCTTGGATTAATTTGTTCTGCATAATAAACATAAGTAGATACTATAGGGAAGTCCCTTAATGTAAGGATTGGCAAAACCTAAATGCCTGTGTCCCCCCACCCCCTTGCTGTCAGGACCTGTCCTCCTCAGATCCTAAGTGTTCTGTTTAGAGAGTCCATGCTTTACATACTCTGACTCTGAAAGCCATGTTGAGGCATAGCGTTCATCTGATGCTTCTCAGAGATGAAGCCAAGTCCCCCTACTTGGCTCCATTTCGCTGGTCAATCACTAACACCAGCCAGTAGTTTTGCAAGTCAACAGGTCAGTTCTTTTGTGTGCCGGATTGACTGAAATGGCAGAAATAGGTGTTCTTGTTTCAGCAGGGAAACGGCAACCTTTCCTGCCTGAGACCATAGACCCAACTCCTCAAAGGAAAGAAAGGAGGAACCATCCATCTATCAATTCACTGTTGTCATAAAGCAATTACAATGGGAATTTGTTCCTTATTTACATCTTATCTTCGGCAAAAGCATTTCATTTTCTGTAGTTGAAACAGTGTCTCAAGCTATGACCTGTCCATGGCCATGGTGGTCATCTTAGTCATAACCTCAGATCTATCCCTGCCCTTCAGTAGTTATTAGATCTAAGATACTACACCTCTCACAAGTGAACGGGAGATCAGCGTCGGCTCTCTCTCTTTCCAGAATGTAAAGAGGCTCCTGCAGAACCCCAAAGTGACAGAGTTTGACGCCGCCCGCCTGGTGATGCTCTATGCTCTGCATTATGAGCGACACAGCAGCAACAGCCTGCCAGGCCTGGTGATGGACCTCAGGAACAAAGGTGTGTCCGAGAAGTACCGAAAGGTAAGCAGGTCTGTTTGTCAACCGCCCAACAAGTAGCAGCTTCTTACCTCTGACAGATGAAAATGACACTGTTTTTACTTAACAATAATGTATAATCCTGTCCTCCCCTCTCATTTCCTTAATAAAGGTATTTGCTTATGCAATGAGTTTCCTCTTTCCCAAGCAATAAGAGACGGCTTCTCTTTCTTTTCCTGGTAGCTTGTGTCTGCGGTTGTTGAATATGGCGGTAAGAGGGTCAGAGGAAGCGACCTCTTCAGCCCCAAAGACGCCGTGGCTATTACCAAACAGTTCCTCAAAGGACTGAAGGTACGGCATGTTCTGGGCTTTTCCAAATGAGAAGGAGCTGACATCCCTACAGCTAAGAGGGAATAAATACCACCTTCAAAGTAACTTCTGGATTGCCGCTGACTTAGTACGATGTCAGGGTAATGAAATTAAAGCAGACATTCTCCTAAAAGCCTTTTCTGCAAGTACTTTCTGCAGCATCATTGGAGCAGCATCAGCATGGGCCAACCAGCCGAGCTGGGAGTAACGGAGTCTTCCTGGGAAATACCCAGGAGTGAAAAGGCAGCCGGTTCTGTTAGGCACGGCCATTCTACTCCATTTGTTTATAATTCAAGCTTTGTTTGATAGTTTTTCGTTGAAGGAAATTAAAGATGAAGCAAACAGTTGTAGATCTTTTAAAAACACTATTTTCTTAAAATGGTAACAAATTAGTTTTAATCTGCAAGCCTTTCTTATGTTTCCTGGAGTGATTCCATTTTCCTGAGTGTTTCCAGACTCCTTTTCTACACGATCTTTTCCTTTTATTTGCTCTACCTGTCATCCAACGTTTCCACAAAAGGATGAGAAATCACCGAAGAGATGATAAAGGACTTAAGCAGTTCCTTTTTAAAAATTCTTTTTATAATAGCTAGGTTTAAATTACAGCATTTTTATGACATTGGAACATTTCTAATTGGTGAAAAGAATTTTTTTGATGATTTAACCATAACAGTCTTCTAAAATTCCTATTTGAATCTATCCCATGAAATCCCTAGTGAATGCATGTCCTTTTCTGATGAGTATCATTAACTGTTATATTGCATGTTTCCCAAAAATGATAGAAGATCATCTTTCCCTGTCTTAGGGAGTAGAAAATGTGTATACTCAACATCAGCCTTTCCTACATGAGACCCTGGACCAGCTCATCAAAGGAAAGCTTAAGGAAAACGTGTACCCTTATCTGGGCCCCAGCACACTCAGAGACAGGTAAGATCACCAAGATATTAATAATAAAGACCGTAAACACTAAGAAAATAGGAAACATAGAGTGATGTATGAGACTACAGTTAAGATTATACTCTCTCACTCCTCCTTCCCCTGTCGTTTCAGTTCTGAGATTCCTTTAGGTTTTACGTGCGTCAAGGTTAGCTATAAATTCACCTGCTAAGCCTGAAACATTATTTCTTTTGGAATAAAGAAGCAGGTGTTTTAGAGTATCCCAGATACTTATATTCCGTTCTTCAGTATCAGATGAGTTTACTTACACATGTAATGCTCAGTGCCTTGGCATTTCACATTTGGAGTTTCAAACATTAAAGCCAAAAATAGATTTGCTGCTTGATTGCCATCCAGAGCAGGTTGTTACTATTTTTGGCGGGGACTGGACTTCACCAAATGTGGCAGTAAACGGGTCAGGAAAGGATGGCTTGCTTTGGGGGTATTAACTGAAGGAAGCAATTAATTGCCATTTGGATCCGATGGTTTGTTAGTTTTCATAAAAACAAAGCTCGTCCAGGGGCGCCTGGGTGGCTCAGTCGGTTAAGTGTCTGACTTCAGCTCAGGTCATGATCTCGCGGTTTGTGGGTTCAAGCCCCGCATCGGGCTCTGTGCTGACTGCCAGCTCAGAGCCTGGAGCCTGTTTCAGATTCTGTATCTCCCTCTCTCTCCCCTGCTCATGCTCTCTCTCTCTCTTTCTGTCTCAGAAATTAAAAAAAAAAAACCAAACTCATCCAGAACAACTTACTAAGACCAACCTGAAATTTGAAATATACGCAAAGTCCACGTTGTCATAAGTTATATTCTTATGTATTTTTTTTATTGGAACCACATGTTGTAAAGAGCCTGATATATGTAATGGAGCCCTATTGGGTAGATTGATGTGAGAATTGTTATATTGGTAGAATTCTTCCATTATTGCAGCTAATCATAATCTAAGAGTCTTGAAGAACAGTGTTTTATAAATACAATGAACTTCTGAAAGGAGAAAAGTGTTTTGAGGTACATAGATGATTCTTTAATATGATAAAATATCTTCTTTTTCCGTTTTGTTCCTTTAAAATAAAAACTGTACTTTGGTAACAGAACAGAAAAAAGAAAACTCTAAAAAATCCAAGGCCGAGGGGCAGAATATCTGGGCCTAAATTCAAACCGTACATTCATTCAAATCAGATGCTTAAGGACCTTGGCATCAAGATTTAGAACTCTCAGCTAAGTGGAAAAGAATGAAAACCAGCCTAAAGCTATTCACCTATCTTAGAGGCTTTTTGAAAAACAGTATAACTCTGGCACCTGGGTGGCTCATTTGGTTAAGCAACTGACCCTTGATTTCCGCTCGGCCGTGATCTCCTGGTTCCTGGGATCAAGCCCTTCATTGGGCTCCATGCTGACAGTGCAGAGCCTACTTGGGAATCTCTCTGCCCCTCCCCCCGACGCATGCATGCTCACTTTCTCTCTCTTTCTCTTTCTCAAAATAAGCATTTTTTTAAAAATAGAACTTAAGATTCTCTCTCTCCCTCTCCCCCTCCCCTGCTCATGTGCACTCTCACTCCCTCAAAAAAAGAAAAACAGTATTACTTTATTACATAGCTTTTTAATTATATAAAAGGAAAAGTACTACTTTTTAAATGAATTTCATATAAGAATTATGAAACAGGGACGCCAGGGTGCTCAGTCAGTAAAGCCTCCAACCTCGGCTCAGGTCATGATCTCACAGTTTGTGAGTTCAAGCCCCTCATCGGGCTCTGTGCTGACAGCTCAGAGCCTGGAGCCTGCTTCACATTCTGTGTCTCCCTCTCTCTCTGCCCCTCCCCTGCTTGCACTCTGTTTCTCTCTTTCTCTTAAAAATAAATAAACATTAAAAAATTAAAGGATAAAGAATTATCAAATAAGAAATTAGCTACTTATTGTTAAAGGGACACCATATAAGACTAGAAGAGTTTATTGTGCGTTAATAAGAGCAAAGCTTTCTAATTTGGGTGATTCACTTCCAAATGAAACTCAGAACGATGCCAACAAAATGCACACTTACAAAATGTACATTTACGAGTCAGCTTCTGTTAGCATCTGTCACTATCACCTAAATACAAATACAGGTAATAATGCAATTGCTCCATCCTTTTATGTAACAAATGTTTCTTGAGTTCCTTCAGTATGTCAAAAACTGTTGTAGATCCTGGGGAAATAGAAGTGACAGGAAAGACAGGCTCCTTACCTGCCCTTAAGGAGCTTACATGCTGGAGACAGTAAACAAATAAAGAATATAATTTGAAAGAGACAGGTGCTACTGAGGAAGTAAAAATAGGGTAATAAATTTACCACAAAGTAACTTTGTAGAGGTGAGGAGGGCTGCTTTAGACAGAACCTCTCTGAGGAAATGATATGTACAGTGAGCTTTGAATTACAAGACAGAGCTAATCACATAACGATGAGGACAAAAAGCATCCCAAGCAGAGGGACTATCAGAGCGAAGGCCTCGAAGAGAGAACTTGGCAAGTTCATGGAACAGAGTGAAGCCCAATATGGTGGGAGCAATGCAAGGAAGGGTGAAGTAAGTTGAAAAAATAAGTAGGGGCTGCATCACATAGGGTCTTATAGGCCCTGGTTAAGAGGAGGTTTAAATTTTAAATGTCACAGGAAACCACTGAGGAGCTTAGCATGTAAGTGACATGAACTGAATTACTTATTAAAGGATCACCTTGTGCGAGAATGGATTTTTTTTTTTTTTTGAGAGTAGATTTTTGAAGGGAAAAATAGAAGCAGGGAGACTACTTAGGAGGCAGTTGTCCAGGTAAGGAGTGAAAGAGGTTTGAATGGGAGGCTGGGAGAGAGAATCAATGGAGGGAATTAATGGAGTAGATTGATGGGCCAAGGTAAAAGAGAAGTCGAGAATAAGTCTCAGGTTTTGGGGGGAATCAAGTTGTTAAGTTGCAGATGCCTATTAGATAACCAAGGGGAAACGTTAGATACTGAATTGGGAGTCAACAGGATTTTGGTAATATTTAAAGCTACAGGATGTAAGATATGGAAGATAACTTAGGGAGAGAACATAGAGAAACGAAGAGAGTCCAGGACCGCGCATGGGGTGGAAGACATGGATCCAGAAATGGACGCCGAGGAGGAGACAGAACGGGAGAAGGAAAACCAGGAGAGGGCGGCGTCATAAAGACAGGAAGTCAGCGGTAACCTGAGTCCAGTCTGCTGAGAGGTAAAGGTGAAAACAGTGAAGAATCTGTCAGATTCGGCAACAGGAAGACGGTCTTTGGGGACCTGTTCCCCAGTGTCAGTGAGCTTGGAAACCTAATTAGTGAGGGTTTCGTGATGTAAGGTAAAACAGAGATAACAAACGTATATAACACTTTAAAAATATTTATTGTGAAGGTGTCAGAGAAATGCGGATGATAGCTAGGAGAGAGTGTGGGCTCAAGGGACAGAGATCTAGAGCATACCTTGTAACCTGATGAGAATTATCCTAAAGACAAGCGCCTGGATGGCTCAGTTGGTGAAGCAGCCAACTTCGGCTCAGGTCATGATCTCATGATCCCTGAGTTCGAGCTTCAAGTCAGCCTCTATGTTGACCACTCAGAGCCGGAGCTGCTTCAGAGTCTCTGTGTCTCCCTTTCTCTCTGCCCCTCCCCTGCTCATGCTCTGTCCCTCAATCTCTCTTTCAAAAATAAACATTAAAAAAAAAAATTATCCTAAAGAAAAACAAAGTAGAAAATGCTGAAGAGGAAGAGCAGAAGTGGAGCCTGTAGGGGATCCAGAGCACAAGCAAAAGAGCCTGTGATAGAAGCAGAGGGACGCTTTTTTCTTCTTAACAGTTTTGACAGTGAGAATAGGGAGCTACCTTATCTGATTGGTTCTAATTTCTCAGTGAAATATGATGTCAGGTGATCAGCTGAGGTGGTGGGTACAAAAAGAAAACACTGAAACTGTCAACTTGCAGGCTAGGAATCAAATTTACTAGGGAAATGTGAGTAGGACTTCCAGCCAAATTTGAGTGCCCATTAGAGTTTTGTTAGAGTTAAAATGGGCTTAAAATAGAGCCCATGAGGGGCCGCCTGGATGGCTCAGTCGGTTAAGCATCTGACTTTGGCTCAGGTCATGATCTCACCCGGTTGGTGAGTTCAGGCCCCATGTCGGGCTCTGTGCTGACAGCTCAGAGTCTGGAACCTCCTTGGGATTCTCAGAGCCTGGAACCTTCCCCCTCCCCCACTCACCCTCTGTCTCTCTCTCAAAAATAAACAAACATTTTTTTAAAAATTTAATAAGTAAAAATAAAGTAGAGCCTGTAAGCCTAGTCGTCTGGTTTTCTCCAGCAACTTTTGGCTGTACTAGATTAAATGAGGATACGGCTGATAGCTGGGCCCAACCAGGATTTGGGGGAACTGAAACAGAAAGAGGTTCTTGGATTTTGAACAACAAAGTATTGTTGAGTGGTTTGGAGGTCTTCATGACGTCAAAGAATTATTACAGTAGAAGTATTAAAGTGAATTAGAAGTTAAGGAGATAATTATTGGAGAAACATATCTTGAATTCAGGACCTCACAGTGCACAGTGCACGATTATACACTGACCTTAGCCAAAAGGCCGAGAAGCAATCCAACATCCATGACTATTACACAAACTTTTTTACTATGCCTTGGAAGGACCTATTGATCAATTCCACTTTTACAGGTGTGCTGTGTAGCTAGATCACTCAGGTACACAAAGACCTGTAAACAAGGATAGTTACTGGAATATTATTTGTAATAGTTTAAGGGGAAAAAGGGGGCGCCTGAGTGGCTCAGTCAGTTAAGCGTCAGACTTCGGCCCAGGTCTTAATCTCGCGGTTCGTGAGTTCGAGCCCCACATCGAGCTCTCTGCTGTCTGATCTTCTGTCCCCCTCTCTCTCTGCCCCTCCCCTACTCGCTTGCTCACTCTCAAAAATAATAAACATTTAAAAAAGGAAAAACGGAACAAGCTAAATATCCATCAGTAGAAGACTCTACCTAAATTATACTACAGTGTCATTACCTAAGTTATACTACAGTGCTATGTGTTCTTCTTAAAAAATGGCATAACTCTTCTTGGGGTAATACAAAATCTTTCTAAGATACATTGGATAGAAAACCAAGATGCTATAATATCCCTTTTGTGTGAAAAAAACACCTAAGCGTAAGTGTGATTATGTACATCCATATATATAAACAAGTCGCTTTACTATACATATATGTATAATATGTATGTAATATATATGCAAGCACATGCATGTTTATGTATACGGTATTTCTTGAAGAATTAACAAGAAAACGTTAATAGTGTTTGCCTCTGGACGTTGAGACAGTAGTTGTATTCATACCTATCTTTCCTATTAGACGCTGTATTAGGTATCATAATCTGGAAGTAAGAACTATATTTTATTAATATCGGGTTTTTCACAATATTTAACACAGTGCTTTACAAAGAGGTGTCCAGTAGATGTCAAATTTCATATGTAGGCATCTCAAAAAATTGAAATGACGAGATTTACAGTTGGGAAACACACTAGGAAATAAATTTGGTTGATGCAACCAGAAAATTTAGATTTTTTACAGTTTTCCAGTAACTGTCCACAGTATTTTGAGCCTGCCTATACTTGGCCTCACTCTCAGTTCTAGCCACTGTCTTGGGTCATCACGTTGAGAAGGGTCATTGATTTTAGTCATCTTCATGTAAGTTCAGGTTCATCATGATAGAACTCCTTGGTGGTGTTATTAGAAAGTATCAAAGGAAATGTGGTAAGAATACAACTTTTTTTTAATGTTTTTTCTTTTTAAATTTATTTCTGAGAGAAAGAGAGAGAGGCAGCATGAGCAGGGGAGGGTCAGAGAGAGAGGGAGACACAGAATCTGAAACAGTCTCCAGGCTCTGAGCTAGCTGTCAGCACAGAGCCCGATGCAAGGCTCAAACCCACGAACCGTGAGATCATGACCTGAGCCGAAGTTGGACGCTCAACTGACTTAGCCACCCTGGCACCCGGAGAATATAACTTTTTTGCAAAACCAGGAACACTTGTAGAAATGTTTTAGTCCTTAGCTATTAAATTCATGGCTAACCTGTTTGGCAGTCTAGCCATATCTACAAATTGAGTTTTGATCTTTCTTCTGCAGTTGGGACTCCTGTATCTCCTATTCAGCAGGCTCATTTTTCTTCCTCACTCCACAATTGCTTCTTGTCCCTGATAAAAACAGGCAACATAAACATTTGGTGAGAAAATGGAGCTCTCTGGTCATGCATTCCATAGTCAATTCAAAATGGAAGTACCTTTTCACGTTTACCCAAATTTTGTAGAATCTGGTTGTAGCGGTTTATTTTCATTACTATAAGGGCGGCGGTCCTTTAACATTGGCCATTTTTCCTATAGTAAATGCTCATAAGATCTTTACTATCTGTAAGTATATTCAAAAAGTTACATTTTAGCCACAAATACAATGGTCCAAAAGTAGATACAATATTGCCTCTTAAAAATTTAAGTGCTTTACTTAGCTTATTCATGTATGAAAGTAATGATTTCCAGAAATACTATATGTGAGAATTTTTTGTTTATTTTTCTAATAAAACAAGATGTAAATTGGCTGAGTTCTCAAGGTGTCCTTGTATATCTGTATACAGCATGAACTGGCCGCTGTTTTCTTATGTTTGTTGCCTGCATTAATTAATGCTTCTGGTTGCTATGGTGAATTACAGAGCACAGGAAGATGTGTACAAAGAATTGAATCTGCGGATTCCACTTAGCTTCAACCATCATATAAAAATGGTTTGTTGTTGGGGCACCTGGGTAGCTTAGTCGGTTAAGCGTCCGACTTTCGCTTAGGTCATGATCTCGCGGTTCGTGGGTTCGAGCCCCGCGTCGGGCTCTGTGCTGACTGCCAGCTCAGAGCCTGGAGCCTGTTTCAGTCTGTGACTCCCTCTCTCTCTGACCCTCCCCTGCTCACGCTGTCTCTCTCTCTCTCTCCTAGAAATAAATAAAACCATTAAAAATTTTTTAAAAAATGGTTTGTTGTCAATTTTACTGTTAGCCTCATCAGAGCATCTACTTTTAAAATTCACCAGGGAAAGGAATGAAAAGGAAAAATGTCAGGGATTTTTTTTTTCCGTTGATGTTCCTCCCTAAACTAGTTTGAGTAAGTAGTAGGAGGCTCAGGAAAACATTTATTAATGTTTTCATAACCAAATGGGACATAGTCATCTTTGCGAAGTACACAATTAAGTCAAGCTGTAAGAGTCTATCCCTATGTCAAAGTTTTGTCCTTATGTTATAACCTACACCCACAGGTACCGTCTGTGACGTTTCTTCCCTCTCCAGTAACACGAAGATACTCTGGCACCCTGAAATTGTCCGACTATGGGTAGAATTCTCAGGCTCTTCTAGGAGCCTGCTTGAGTTTATTCCTTCCCCGCTCTCGCCTTTCTTTCCCAAAAGAGACAGATGTACTCTCGAGGTAAAGAGAGGGCAGCTATAGAGAAGCAACATTTATTTTCCAGGATGATCCTTGTTAGTCTGCCCGGTAGCTTTTTAAATTGACTTATCAGATCAGAAGCTCAAAACAGAAGTATTCCTGTCTGGTTCTTCTCCCTGCGAGGGAGAAGCTTCCTTCCCTTCTTCTTAATGAGATAGTGTATGCCATTCATGAGTATTTACTCAAGATAAACTGCCTAACAGGTGTCAGTCTAGAATTGTCCCTCAATGTAAAGAGGCTTACTTTACAGTAAAACTATTCATTTTTCTGAGAATGGAATTCCATTTCAGCTTTGAGGAATTTATTACTTCTCTGAACAGCGTAATGGCGTTCTCCCCCACCCCCACCCCCACCCCCGTTTTGTGCCTGGGCTGCCCCCAGATGGTTACAACATAGAACGAACAATTGATAGAATGGCTTCTGTCTCCTTGGCGGCATATTCTTACGACGCTGGATTTTTTTATTCCTCCATAGAACTAATTCTTCACATCCTTTAATGAATATTATGCCAGTAATGACTGTATTTGAGAAGCCATGATTATCTCAGCTCATTGGTACTTCCAGAATCAATATAGTGGGAAGAATTAAAAATGTATATCCTTTGAAGTTTGGTGATAAAAAGAAATTGTGTATATCCATGAGGGTAATGCTGTGAAAAAGGTTACAGAGACTCCTCTCAGTATCTAAAATTACAGCTAACTGTAGCTTAGTTGATCCCCTTAAGAAATCTGTTTGTCTGGTTCTTGATTTCGGTTCATGTCATGATCTCACCGTTCAGAGACTGAGCCCTGCATCAGGCTCTGCACTGACAGCATGGAGCCTGCTTGGGATTCTCTCTCTCTCTCTCTCTCTCTCTCTCTCTCTCTCTCTCTCTCTCTCCCCCCTCCTCTCCTCTCCTCTCCTCTCCTCTCCCTCTCTGCCCCCCCCCGCTCGTGCTCTCTCTTTGTCTCTCTCTCTCTCAAAATAAATGAATAACCTTTTAAAAATAGTAATAAAATAAATGCCTACTAGATCCAAGATAAGGGCAAGGAGCAGAACAGTGCACATAAAATGCTTTTATTGACGTGTGTATGTGCTATACATATATATACACATGTGCGTGTGTATGTGTATTTGTGAATATGTATGTATGTGTATATTTGCATACATACTGTAGATAATATCTATAAAAGAACACAGAAGATTCTAATAGTACCGTTTGCCTCTACACAGAAATTGAAGCAAGAGCAATGTAGCAGGGAGGAAATTCACTTTTTTTTTAATAGTATATCTGTTTGTGTTTTATACTATATGCAAATATTTATCTAGTCTTAAGTAGCATATTTTAAAATAACAAAAATGATTATAGAATATATACTAGCAAGCAACTCCTACAGCGCTGTAGTGCTGAGTACATTGTTTCAGGTAAATAGACTTAAATGAAGCTTATTTTGTCTTAAAAAGTAAGTTTAGTATTGAAAGGCATGATTTCAAGTTCCAGGTTCACACAGAAATATGATTGACTCCCTACCCAATGAGTTGCAAAATAACCACCTTTGCATCATTGGGAGCCTCTTAGTGGATATCTCTGCAATTCAGAGATTATCAGAACATTTTTATTTATGGTCATAATATCTGATTCTGTTTCCATGAAATACCATGAGAATAAATACTCTCTCAGTTCCTTCACGGTGTTTTAGAAAGAGATGAACAGAAAGGAAATGTAGGGTTGTTTTTTTTTTTTCAGTATTTCTACCTAAGCACATATGATTACAGATGTTTCTATTTAATTTTGTGCTATAACCTCCAAAATGGATGCTTCTGCTTGATGTAGTTTTAAATAATGTGCAGTAAGTCATTTAATAAAATTTCTCAAGATTAAGTAATTCTATCTTCTGTTGATGGCATGAGAAAAAACAAGGCAAACTTTAACAGTTTTGAAACGCTATGGTCTCCTTGTGAATATCTACAGAAGGGGCCAATAGGAGGTCCTTACTTTTTTCTCCCCCCTTCCTTGGGGTCCACTTACTTTTGTTACAAGGCCATTTTGATAAAGATTGGAACACAATAAAACTGTACTGCGCTACCCAAATGAGGCAAGTGACTGAGGCAAGTGTCAGTATCTCCACTATCAAAGCCATTCTCCAAGAGTTTTTCATTTGTTTGTTTTCATGGGTTTTTTTTTTCTTGGTCTATCAAAGGATTTGAGAACAAAGATTGTAAGACACTTCTCCTAGAAGTGTCATTATTTATATGTCCCATTCTTGAGTATTTACACTCAAAATACTAAGTGTTTCTAGTTTCCATCTTATGGGCACATCCTAATATACCGGCACTCTCCAAAATACTTTGTGGTCTTTGGACAGTGGCCATTGTAATGACACTGTACTAAGTATTTGTCAAAAAGCTTATACACGAGAGGAGTTGTGTAGCACAAGCATAAATTACTGCTATATTGATACCATGTCACAGTGAAGCACTCTGCAGCCTCTTGAATATAAAAGAATATTTCTACATTTGGTTCTAGCAAACACTATTGTGCTATTCTGAAATCCACGGCACAGAAATTATAAGACATCCGCTCATAAACAGAAAGCAAATCACCATTCAGCATTTCCTGCTCTGTTTCCTGCCAATTTCAGATAATTAAAACTTTTTTTAAGTCTTTTATTCTATTCTGCTTTCCTTCTGCTTCTTCCAACCAAAAATGAAAGATTTAGAAATTACAACTGCACATATAATGGTGACAACAAACCTTTGCCTTTTCCGCTCTTATCCTGTGATGTTAACTTTCTTCATTACCGCAGACCTCAGGACATCGTTGTGTTTATAATTGGAGGAGCCACCTATGAAGAGGCCCTAACAGTTTATAACCTGAACCGTACTACTCCTGGAGTGAGGATCGTCCTGGGAGGAACCACAGTGCATAACACTAAAAGGTAAAGGAGAACATTCCGTCCTACAACTCGGTTCCCCTTCCTAGAGAATAAGGCTTAAGTTCCCTTTATGCAGGAAAGATAAGGTCAGTGTTGCAGAAACAGCTGGAAGCCAAAAGGCATTCACAGAGCCACTTAGACATTGTGTGAGATGAAGGAGCTATACTCCTTTAGGTTCATAAATCACTTAATTAGTTCAAAAGACCTTGTGTATAAGGACCAGCGTGTGCTGTTAACAGTTTGTTTCTTATGTTCAAAAAAGGAGAACTCTTAATAGCCACAGACCGACTGGCACTTTGAAAATACTAAAGAATAATGGTATTGACTTCCATGCATTTTTCTGTTTTGTTGATTAATTACATTTATTCCGCAAGTACTAAGAATACAAAGATAGGGGCGCCTGGGTGGCTTAGTCGGTTAAGCGTCCGACTTTCGCTTAGGTCATGATCTCGCGGTTCGTGAGTTCGAGCCCCGTGTCGGGCTCTGTGCTGACTGCCAGCTCAGAGCCTGGAGCCTGTTTCAGACTCCCTCTCTCTCTGACCCTCCCCTGCTCACTCTGTCTCTCTCTCTCCTAGAAATAAATAAAAAAATATATTAAAAAAAAAAAAGAATACAAAGATAAATAAGATAAAGATCCTACCTCAGGGAAGTCACTGTCTCGTAGGAAAGCTAGAACATGAAACATAACAAGATAAGGGCCTGGAGAGACGGACTAAAGAGCCATGGGTTCTCAGTGTGACTGAGAAAAAGAAGCAAATATTTCATGGAGAAGGTAGTGCGTAAGCTGAGCCATGGATAGAAAATGGACATGAGGGGGAAGAACACATTCTAGGCAGAGTTGACCACGGGAACAAGTTATAGGTGCTGTAGGCAACATGGACAGGAAAAGACCAGCACGTAGTTCACCAGCTGGAATGTGCACAGTGAGAAGAACGTTGACTGAATGCCATCATTGTGAAAGGCCTTGAATTCCAGGCTGAGGAATTTTTACTTTCTTGTGTAGAAATTGAAGAATCGTTGCAAGTATTTAAGCAGTAAAAATTACAAGAGGGTCACAGTATTTTAGGAAAATTAATTTGGAAACTAAGGGTCCAGGGTGGGGGGGAGCTCCTGGGGGCCTCAGTCAGGTAAGCCTCCTACTCTCGATTGTGGCACAGGTCATGATCTCATGGGTTTGGAGATCAAGCCCTACCTATCCTGGGCTCGTGCTAACAGGCAGAGCCTGCTTGGGATTCTCTCTCTCTCCTCTCTCTCTGCCCCTTCTCCCACTTGTGCACTCTCTCTTTCTCTCTCTCTCTCAAATAAATAAACTTAAAAAAAAAAAAAACTGAGAGAAGAAAACATAGGAGGAGGAGGAGATGGAGAACTATGGCCTGATAGTGGAAGTCAACGGTCAGGGACCCCAAGAGATCCATGCTGAGCCCTGAGCACATCAATACACTGGGCGTCACTTAGAGGTGTTTGTGTACTTTTTCTGTTTGTATTATTATTTGGCCTTTTAATGTAACTTTTCCCCTTTGTCATGGAAGTAATACACATTTATTCTTAAATTCTTTTAATTCAGAGAATATAAAGAGAAAAAAGAAAAGCTTCCACAATCTAACCATTGTTACAGTTTGATCTCTTCAGACCGTTTTTTTTCTGAAATAAGTTTATTTATTTATTTATGTTTTAATTTTTTTTAATGTTTTTTTTTAATTTATTTTTGAGAGTCAGCGACAGCACGAGCAGGGGAGGGTCAGAGAGGGAGGGAGACACAGAATCTGAAGCAGGCTCCAAGCTCTGAGCTGGCTGTCAGCACAGAGCCCGATGCAGGGCTCGAACCCACGAACCGTGAGATCATGACCTGAGCTGAAGTCAGACACTTAACCAACTGAGCCATCCAGGTGCCCCCATTTATTTTAAGAGAGAGAGAGAGAGAAAGCATGAGTGGGGGAAGGGCAGATGGAGAGAATCCCGATGCAGGGCTTAAACTCACGAGATCTTAACCTGAGCTGAAACCAAGAGTCGGATGCCGCAGGGGCCCCTTTATTTTTTTTTTTTAAGTTTATTTATTTGCCCAGTTCATATTGTTTGTCCATTTTATAATTGGGTTATTTTTCCCAACGATTTTTATTATATGTGTATAATTAAGGATATTGACCATTTGTTATATATTTTGTTGATCTGTTTTGTAGTATTTACAGTATTTTGTGTAACAGCTTTTATTATATTTTATTTTTACTTTTATGTGGTGAAAACTACCAGTGATCTCTGCCTTTGATGCCACTCTTAGTTCCTTCCCAGGCAAAATTATATAAATACTAGCCTCTGTTTTTCCATTTTTTGGGGTTGCATTTAAAGTTACAGCTTTATAATCTGTCAAAATTTTATTTTGTAATAAATTGTGTGGTAGTTTCCTTTTATAATTTATAGAAACATATACTCACATACAGAGAAGTGTGTGAATGGTAAGCAGACAGTTCAGTGAAATATGACAAAGTGTGCAACCACCACCCAAATCAAGTCATAAATGTCACCAATCCCCCCAGAAGGCTCCCTTTGTCTCATGTCCCCTCCTTGTCACAACTCCCACAAAGTAATCTCTATTATGACTTCTGTCACTATAGATTAGTTTTACCTGCCCTTAAAAGATACTTGTTGAATGAATGAAGAAACAGGTTAAAAGTAATCTGTGCCCAGTGTGCCTGGGTGGCTCAGTTGGTTGAGTGTCCGACTTTGGCTCAGGTCATGATCTTGTGGTTTATGAGTTCAAGCCCCATGTCAGGCTCTGTGCTGACACCTCAGACCCTGGGGCCTGCTTCAGATTCTGTGTCTCCCTCTCTCTGGCTTGCGCTCACTCGCACTCTTTCTCTCTCTCTTTCAAATATAAGTAAACGTTAAAAAAAATTTTTTTTAAGTAATCTGTGTCTGCCTTTCTTACAAATAATACAAGGATCTTGCAATGATCCAGTGAAGGATCTCTGATCAGCTTCCTCCCCGCCGAGAAGCTATCATTGTCCAGCATTTTGGTTCCATTCTGTTTTTATAATTCCCAAATTAATCATCATTATTATTTTCAGTTGTCATTATGTATTTGCTTCCCCCCTCCCAGCTTTTCACCCTGCTCCTTCTTTCTAATCCAATTTTCTTCTTATTAAAAACATCCTTGGGGCACCTGGTTGGCTCAGTCAGTTGAGCGTCCAACTTTGGCTCAGGTCATGAACCGTGGATTTGAGCCCCGCTTCTGGCTCTGTGCTGACAGCTCAGAGCCTGGAGCCTGATTCAGACTTTGTCTCCCCTGCTTTCTCTCCCTCTCCTTCTCTCTCCCTCTCCCCAATATAAAATTAAAAACATTTAAAAAATCCTTTAGTAGTTCTTTCAGCTACTAGTCAACTTGATATTTTTTATAAAAATATCTTAGTTTATTAAGTTTAGAAATCCAGCTTGATAAATTATTCTCAGAACTTAAAAGTCAGAAAATATGAATATTGTTTTTAATTGTTGCTGCTTTCAGCATAATTATTAACTTTAATTGTATAACTTTAATTATATTGTATATTGTATAACAATATAACTTTAATTATAAGTCTGCTTTCAGTATAATTATTTTTTGGGTTGTAGACAATATATTCTTCTCTGATTTTTCTTAAGATTATCTTTTTGTTTTTGATGTTCTTGTTTCAGTGTCATGTATCTAAATGTGGATTTATACATATGCTCCTTGGTATGAAAATTCATGTTTGACAATATTACTGGAAGATTTCCAGTCATTATTTCTCTTAACATTGCTGCTTTTCTGTTTCCTCCGTTCCATCCTTCTGGAACTCCTACGAGATACCTTGTGTCTCTCAACTTCTCATTGATATTATCAATCTGTATCTCTCTGCACTGCCTTCTGTGTAATTTTTTTCAGATGAGTATTCCAGTTCAATAATTCTCTCTTCATCTGTGTCTAATCTGTGTTTAATTTGTCCATTCAGGTTTTAACTTCAGAGGTTCTATTTTTATGCTTGTAAGTTCTTTTTGCTTCTTTTTCAAATTTTCTTGATGTTTTTATTCATTTCCTCTTTCCTTATATTTTCAAATCCCTCATTTTTCTTTAATCATATTAATCCTATACCCTAAAATACTTCCTAGTTCCTGAGAAAATAATCTTTTATGTAAAAATAAGAAAGTGAGGCATTTTTGCAAAAGCTTTAGATTACATTCTTCCAAGTAGCCCGATTTGACCTAACAGGATGCTATGTTTGAGCTGATAACCTCAACAGTAGAAGGTTCATTAAATCTTGAAAAAGATGTTTGCTGGCCTGAATCAATGAAACTTTTTAAGAATGAGGGAGTTACTTTGGTAACTACCAACCTGGAAAAAAAAATTAGTTACTGTTTGCTATAATATAAAAATGATCCCGAATCAGGTATTTATCCTTTTTTTATTAATATATAACCTCTAGTTAATAGGTAAATAGTGAAATTTATCATTATCAGTAAAAAGATAGTGGAATTTGTATTTCAGAGATCAGTTATCAAAAGGCTTAAATAATCAAAAGCAATTTAGGTTCAGCTTTTTTTTTTTTAAATATTTTTATTTATTTCTAGGAGAGAGAGAGAGAGAGACAGCGTGAGCAGAGGAGGGTCAGAGAGAGAGGGAGATACAGACTCTGAAATAAGCTCCAGGCTCTGAGCTGGCAGTCAGCACAGAGCCCGACGCGGGACTTGAACCCACGAACCGCGAGATCATGACCTAAGCAAAAGTCGGACATTTAACCAACTAAGCCACCCAGGCGCCCCTAGGTTCAGCTTTTATTGGAAAGGTTCCATTTTCATGATGAATGTGGGCTATTTTGGGTGTTGCTAAGCAAGTTGCGGAAGTCCTTTCTTAATATATTTTGAAATCTTAGACTCTCAGTAAGTGGAAATTTAATATTTTTAAAAATTTAATATTTATATTTAGTATTTTTATATTTAAAACTTAACATTTTTAAAATCAGTATCATAACTGGATATAGTAGGGCTGCTGTGAGCTAGCAATGAAACCTGATTTGGGGGAGAGTAAGTTTAATAGTTTCTGTAAATTGTCGGGGTTTAATTTTTATGCAAGGGGTTTCATATGCAATTCCCTATGTAATATGTGGGTTATTTCTTAAGGAAGAACCCAAAGAAATAAGTGGCACACAGCATTGACCCCAAGAGTTCTACAGCACAGAAGTATTATTATAGATTGTGGTGATCAGGAAACAGTGTACTTTTAGATATGCATGAGGAATGCGGTCCTTTATGCTTGGAATCATGTAAAATGTGGGTAAGGGCCACCCCACAAGGCTTTGGATAAGTGGGTTTCCCAATAAACAGGAAAGAAATCCTGTCTCGTAGTTAGAAGCGTGATGCTCTGATAGAGGGGCTCCTCTCCCTCCTGAGTGTGCAGAGCCTGGTGCGGGATGTTTCTGGGATACAGGTCATTGATTTCCCTGATGTCTTAAGTAAAACCTGAGATCAGCACAGGTGTATTCCGCAGTATGATCCCAGCACCACCATGGCTTTATGATTCGGGGCAAGATACTTAATGTCATGGTAGACAGGTCAAAAATGATCTCCTGCATCCTAGAAAATTACATGTAACCTTCTGTCTCAAGTGGCAATTTTAATAATCTTCATCCTGGGAGACCTAAAATACATCAAGATTTTAAATGGACATATACATTATGTTGAATCTGAAATTCAACCTGCCATTCAAAGTTCTAATTTAGGGGCACCTGGGGGGCTCAGTCAGTTAAGTGTCCAACCCTTGGTTTTGACTCAGGTTATAATCTCATAGTTCATGAGTTTGAGCCCTGCATTGGGCTCTGTGCTGACAGTGCAGAGCCTGCTTGGGATTCTCTCTCTCTACCTCTCTCTCTCTCTCTCAAAATAAATAAATAAACTCTGAAACACAAAAGTTAAACGTTATCATTTAAGTTGCACTTTCTCGAGTACCTTCTTTTTTTTTTAAATTGAGATGTAATCGATATATAACAGTATATTAGTTTCAAATACACAGCATAATAATTTGATTGTATACATTACGAAACGATCACCACAGTAAGCAATAAGTCTAACATCTATCAATACGTACAGTTACAAGAAAATTTTTTTCTTGAGATGGGAAACTTTAAGATTTACTTTCTTAGCCACTTTCAAGTATACAGTGCAGCGTTACTAACTAGTGTTGCCAGGCTGTACATTACATCCCTTTGACTTACTTATTGTAGAAAATGAGTTTTGCACCTTTCAACTCCCTTCATCCATCTCACTCCTCCCCACCCCCCACCGCCTCTGGCAACTACCCATGTGTTTCCCTGTATCTGTGAGCTTGGTTTTGTTTTATTTTGTTTAGACTCCACAAGTAAGTGAGATCATACAATATTTGTGTTTCTCTTCTAATTTATTTCATTTAACCTAATGCCCTCCAGCTCCATCTCTGTTTCCACAAACGACAAGTTCCATTCTTTTTTATGGCTGAATATTATTTCATTGTCTAGATATGCACCACATTTTCTTTATCCATCCATCCGTAGCTGGACCCTTAGGTTTTCTTATCTTGGTTATTGAAAATAATTCTGCAGGCCACCTGGGTGGCTCAGTTAAGTATCTGACCCTTGATTTGGGCTCAGGTCATGATCTCTTGGTTCATGAGATAGAGCCCCATGTCAGGCTCTGTGCTACAGCATGGAACCTGCATGGGATTCTCTCTCTCCCTGCCTCTCTGCCTGTACACGCACATGTGCTCTCTCTCCCTCTCAAATACTTTTTTAAAAAGAAAATAAGTCTGCAATGAACATTGCCGGGGGGGGTATATCTCTTTGAATTGGTGTTTTTGTTTTCTTTACATAAATACCCAGAAGTGGAATTGCTGAATCATATGGTAGTTCTGATTTGAATTTTTTGAGGAACCTCTGTACTCTCTTCCGTAGAGGCTGCAACAAGTTATGTTCCCTCAGCAGTGCAAATGCACTCCCTTTTCTCCACAGCCTGCCAACACGGGGTATGCCTTGTCTTTCTGATAACAGCCATTCTAACAGGTATGAGGTGAGAGCTCCTCCTGGTTGTGATATGCATTTCTCTGGTGACTACTGATGTCGAACGTCTTTTCGTGTACCCATTGGCCTTCCGTACGACTGACTTCTTTGGAAATATGTTCATTCAAATCCTCTGCCCAGTTTTTAATTGAATTGTTTAGTTACTTTGTGTTTTCTATTGACTTATGAGAGTTCTATGTATTTTGGATACTAACTCCTTATTGGATATATGATTCGCAAATATTTTCTCATTCAGTAGGTTTTTCATTTTGTTGATGACTTCCTCTGTTTTGTGGAAGCTTTTTTAGTTGTTCAGTGCCCGTTGTTTATTTTTGCTTTTCCTGCCTTTGCTTTTGGTGTCCAATCCAAAATATTATCACCAAGACTAATGTCAGGGAGCTTACTGCTTATGTTTTCTTCCAGGAGTTTTAGATCTGTTTTCAAAAAAAATTTTTTTTGAGAGGGAGAGAGTGCATGTGCGTGTGTGCATGTGGGCAGGGGAGGGGCAGAAGGAGAGGAGAGAGACTCTTAACCAGGCTCTACACACAGCACAGAGCTGAATGCAGGGCCCCATTTCACCCCTGAGGTAATGAGATCATGACCTGAGCCCAAAATAAGAGTCAGACACTTAACTAACTGAGCTACCCTGGTGCCCCATGGCTTCAGATCTTACATTCATGTCTTTAATCCATTCTGACTTTTTGTGTGTGCGTGTGGTCTAGTTTCATCCTTTTGCATGTGCCTGTCCAGTTTTTCCAACACTATTTACTGAAGAGACTGTCCTTTCCCCATTGTTTATTCTTGCCTCCTTTGCCATAACTTAATTGGCCATATATGCAAAAGTTTATTTCTGGGCTGTATGTTCTGTTCCATTGATCTGTCATTGTGCTAATACCATACTATTTTGATTACTATAGCTTTGTAATGTATTTTGAAATCAAGGAGCACATTGTTTCCAGTCTTTTCTTTCCGAAGATTGCTTTGGTTATTCAGGGTCTTTTGTGGTTCCCTACAAAATTTTTTATTCTATTCCTATGAAAAATGTCATTGGAGTTTTGATGGGGATTGCATTGAATCTGTAGATTGCTTTGGGTGGTATAGATATTTTAACAATATTAATTCTTCTAATCCATGAATATGGAATATCTTTTCATTTATTTGTGTCTTCATTTTCTCACATCAGTGTCTTACAGTTTTTGGTACAGGTCTTTTCACTTCCTTGGTTAAATTTACTCCTGGGTATTTTATTCTTTTTGATGTAATTGTACATGGGATTGTTTTCTCAATTTCTCTAAGAATAATGAACTCATTATTAGTGAAAAGATATGCAATAGATTTCTTTTTATTGATTTTGTGTCCTACAACTTCACTGAATTATTCTAATATTTTTTTTGGTAGAGTCTTTCGGTTTTCCATATGTAACATCATGTCATCTGCAAACAATGAGTTTTACTTCTGACTTTCCAATCTGAATGCCTTTTTTTTTTTCTTCATTGTGCTGGCTGGGATTTCCAATACTATGCTGAATAAAAGTGGTGAAAGTGGACATCCTTGTCTTGTTCCTGATCTCAGAGGAGAAGCTTTCAGCTTTTCACCATTGACTCTGATGTTGGGTGTAGGCTCATCATAGATGACCTTTATTATGTATGTTGAAGTACATTCCCTCTGTACCCAGTACGTTGAGAATTTTTATCTAAAATGGATGTTGAATTTTGTCAGATGCTTTTTCTGCATCTAATGAGGTGATCTGATTCCATGATTTTTTTATCTTTCATTTGGTTAATGTGGTATCTAAGCATCTTCTTTCATCTGTGACCGTATTTTTCAGTGATGCAGGTACTGGTTACAGTACAGCCGAGTCCCACAGGCTTTCCGTCCTTATGGGATTAATTTCCACAGGGCCTGCTCCAAGTAGGTGTAATTGTGATCATCTTTGTTCAGATTTAAACACCGTTCTTTTTAAGTTTATTTATTTTGAGAGAGAGAGAGAGAGAATCAGGGAGGGGCAGAGAGAGGGAGAGAGAGAATCCCGAGCAGGCCCCATGCTCAGTGCAGAGCCTAAACACAGGCAGTGCTTAATCCCGTGAATGGTGAGATCACGACCCGAGCTGAAATCCAGAGTCGGTTGTTTAACTGACTAAGCCACCCAGGCGCCCCGATTCAAACACCATTTAAAATAGAAGGCCTCAATTTGCTGCTAAGACACCAAGGAATTTGCAGAAGCTAATTATCTCCTTAGCAACATTCTTAATAAACTTGCCTCTGGATAAAGAGAGGCAGTCAATATTGTCTTCTCTCCATAGCCATATGAAGTTGAATATGAATTTTGTATTACTTTCCCTTCTCTTTCTGTGCCTAATGAAACACAAAGGGAAAAAAAAGAGATACTAACCGGTCACAGGGACCTCTTTAAAGGCAGAGGACCTGCCCTAAAAAGGCTCTGGGTAGTGGAATTAGCAGGGGTCTGAACATATGTAGTTGTGCCTTCCCTGAGTGGTTAGCTGTGTCTCTGGGGTCCCTGCAGGTTTGCAATGTAGACTATGGTCTCCTGTCTCCGTGTTTTCCCTTCGTACGGAGTTACCCCCTCCCCCCCACCAACTTCCTTCTTCATTTTTCTCCTTAGTCATACCTGCTGAATATACCCTCAGCTGCTGGTTGGGGGTAGGGCAGGGGTCAGATTTCAGCTTCTAGGAATCATATATGACACAAGTTGTTCCATAGCACGGCCGAGATTTTCTCCAACATGTGGAACAGTCGGAAATCTTATTGCCCTAGTTGAGAGTTCTAGAATTCATAAATACATATTGAACACACAAGAACAGCATAATGTTAATAGTTCACTCACTCATTCATCAAATAAATTCAGCTCAGTAAATGAGCATGGGATACCTCATTTGTGAATGAAACAAAGATCCTAACCCTCGTGAAGCTTGTATTTTTTTTTTTAATGTTTTATTTATTTCTGAGAGAGAGAGTGTGTGTGTGAGTGGGGGAGGGTCAGAGAGAGAGAGGGAGACACAGAATTTGAAACAGGCGCCAGGCCCTGAGCTAACTGTCAGCACAGAGCCTGACGCGGAGCTTGAACCCACGAACTGTGAGATCATGACCTGAGCCAAAGTTGGAGGCTTAACCAACTGAGCCACCCAGGCACCCCGTGCAGCTTGTATTTTAATGCAGATGGAGACAGAAATAAATAATAAACTTGATAAATAAGTAACTTTGATAGTAAATCAGGTGATAAATACTATGGGAGAAAAAACCAAAACAAGGCACGAAGATATTGGTATTGTACGGGGGACCATGGGGGATAAGTCACCCTCCTCAGCATGGTGTTGGGAAAAGCCACATTAAGAGATTTGAGGAAAGACTTAAAGGAGGTGAGGGAGTGAGCCAAACAGACGGAGGGAAGAACATCTCGGGCACAGCAGAGCCGATGTCCTCGGGCACAATCAGGCAGTGAGACCGAGGAGATGGGGAGGCTGGGAAAGGAGAGGGAGATGTGGTCAGAGCGGAATCTGGGGCCCCACAAGGGAGTCTTGTCTGCTGTTGCGAGCGCTGGTTTGCACAATAACTTAGAGAGCACTGAAGGGCTGAGGTTTTGTTGTTTTTAACAGTTTTATTGAAGTATCACGTATGAACCATACAATTCATCCCTTTAAAGTATACGGTTCTCTGGTTTGGGGTATATTTACAGATATGTGCAACCTTTAGCCACAGTCACTTTTAGAACCTTTTCGTGACCTTCGAAAGAACCCCCTCCTCCAGGCCTCAGCAACCACTATAATCTACTTTCTGTTTCTGTAGATTTCCCTGTTCTGAACTTCTCATGTAAAGGGAACCACATAATATATATGGCCTTTCATGAGCGGCTTCTTTTACTTAGTATAATGTTTTCCGCGTTGAAGCCTCTAGCAATACTTCATTCCTCCTTAATGCTGCGTACATTACGTCATATGCCTATCCTGGATTTTGTTTGTCCCTTTTCAGTGATGACCATTTGAGCTGTCCCCACCTTTTGTCTGTCATAAACAATGCTGCTGTAAACATTTAGGTACAAGTTTGTGTGTGTTTTGTAGATTTTTAAGCAGAACTAGGACATCTGATATTTTATCAAGCTTACCCTGGCTGATATGCTACAAAGCTCATAATGCTCAAGAGAGGTGTTATGTCTCTTAAATGTTCAAAATAAGCATGTGTTAATAGAAAAATGCAAATTCCCAGGTGTATTTAAATGAACCGTGCCCATTATTTATTCACCTACAGTAGACTGATCTCTTATTGTTGGTGTGTTTCTGAGGCACATGATCCTACCTTGCAAATAAATGAGCACCTTGGTTAGGGATTTGAGCTGGCCTGCCTTACCACTTCACAAGCCAATCAATATTAACGAGTTCTCATCCCTGCTGGCCGCTCTTGACACTTTCCGTTAGCTGTGTGAGCTGGGAGGCCAAGAATGAGGCCCACACGGACAGAAGTGTTCTCTCAGCAGAAGAAACCCCTCTGTCTTCTCGGAATTCAGGACAGAAGTGGAGGGGAAGAGGGAAGCTACGTACATGTATTAGCCAAATGCTGCCATTGCCTGAACCCCACTTGAACTTGGGTGAAGAGAGCACTTTCGTCTCCAGTGCTATCAGTTTAGTGCTTAAGACTTTTGATGAGGAGGAAGACATACCCTGTTAGGAGGTAATCCCAGATCGACAATCCTTTTACGGCCAGATTCCCTGTCAAACCAATACTAATGACTACACATAGTAGGTTCTCTATGCTACTACCGGATTCAATTAAACCCTCATTAGCTATATGCCTGTGGAATAATTAATGGTTCCATTTTTCAACTACTTTATAACTAGCAAAGACAAATGAAGAAAAATAGGCTTCCCCCCTCCCAAGTTATTCATCTTCATTATAATGAAAAACTTAAGCATGAAAGTAAAAATCTTTCATAACACTACAACTAGAATTAACCAGTGTTCATATTTTGGCATATTCCCTCTGGGTTTTTTTTTTTTTACCTACAGTTTTTTGAGTTTCATTTTGTTTTTGACATAATTAGGACCATATCATCTATACAGTTTTCTACTTGTTTTCTTTTTTTTTTTTTTTAATTCCTAAGAGAGAGAGACAGCATGAGCAGGGGAGGGGCAGAGAGACAGGGAGACACAGAATCCAAAACAGGCTCCAGGCTCTGAGCTAGCTGTCAGCAGAGCCTGACGCAGGGCTCGAACCACAAACCATGAGATCATGACCTGAGCCAAAGTCAGGCACTTAACCGACTGAGCCACCCAGGTGCCCCTCTACTTGTTTACTTTTAATTATATTGAGAACATTTTCCCATGCTCTTAAAGATTATTTAAAATAATCTTAATGGGGGCGCCTGGATGGCTTAGTCGGTTAAGCGTCCGACTTTCGCTTAGGTCATGATCTCGCGGTTCGTGGGTTCGAGCCTCGCGTCAGGCTCTGTGCTGACAGCTCAGAACCTCAGAGCCTGGAGCCTATTTCATAGTCTGTGTCTCCCTCTCTCTCTGACCCTCCCCTGCTCACGCTGTCTCTCTCTCTCTCCTAGAAATAAAAATGTTAAAAAAAATAATAATAATCTTAATGGCTGTATAATTTCAATTTTAAGAATATGTCTTTAATCATTACTATGAGATAGATTGTTTACAGTTTTTGTCTGATATAAGTAATATGGCAACAAACATTTTGTATATCGATAAACGCTTAGTCCCAGCTCTGATTGTCCTTAAGATAAAAGTGCAGTGAGGCATTCTCAGTATTGCTACTAGAAATATAAATTGCTAGGACTTTTCTGGAAAGCAGTCTATATGTGGGGCACCTGGGTGGCTTAGTCGGTTAAGTGTCCGACTTTCGCTTAGGTCATGATCTCGCGGTTCGTGGATTCGAGCCCCGCGTCGGGCTCTGTGCTGACTGCCAGCTCGGAGCCTGGAGCCTGTTTCAGTCTGTGACTCCCTCTCTCTCTGACCCTCCCCTGTTCACGCTGTCTATCTCTCTCTCTCCTAGAAATAAATACAAATTAAAAAAAAAAAAGCAGTCTATATGTATTCAAAGACGTGGTGTTGACTTAATGCCAGGAAAACTCCTGATTTTTAAGAAGCCCTTGCCCAGGCGATAGAAATGTTCTCTATCACGGGGCTCCTGGGTGGCCCAGTCAGTTAAGCGTCCGACTTCAGCTCAGGTCATGATCTCACGGTTCATGAGTTCAAGCCCCACATTAGGCATTGTGCTGACAGCTCAGAGCCTGGAGCCTGTTTCAGATTCTGTGTCTCCCTCTCTCTCTGTGCCTCCCCTGCTCACACTCTCTCTGTCTCTCAAAAATAAATAAACATTTTTTAAAATTTTATTTAAGAGAAAAATATTCTCTATCTTGATTAAGGAAATGGTTACGCAACGGTCTCCATCTGTCAAAATCATTAAATAACACCCTTAAAATTGGTAAATTTTCTTATCTTTGAATTATATATCAGTAAGAAATTTAAATTTAAATTTTTTTTTATATTTCATTTCTGAGAGAGAGAAAGAGACAGCATGAACAGGGGAGGGTCAGAGAGAGAGAGGGAAACACAGAATCATGACCTGAGCTGAAGTTGGACGCTTAACCAACTGAGCCACCCAGGCACCCCAGAAATTTAAATTTTAAAAGCAAAGTTTTGTAGTATCAAACTGACACTTTTTTCTTGGTATAGTCAGAAAGATGAAAAGATAATTTTAAATTTAAATCTTAAATTTAACTACATAATTCAGCGTTTTTTCATGCCATTGTTTCAGAACCACCCGATATTAGCTAGTGTTATGAGTCACATACTTGGAGAAAAATCCATAGCAGTTCTTAAAACAAGGGTTATGCTCATACCAAGAAGTAAATTTATTTAGCCATAGTATGTGGTAGATAATGGTTGGTTTTTTTTAAAGTTTTTTTTTAATGTTTTATTTATTTCTAGGAGAGAGAGAGAGAGAGAGAGAGAGAGAGACAGCATGAGCAGGGAGGGTCAGAGAGAGAGGGAGTCACAGACTGAAACGGCTCCAGGCTCTGAGCTGGCAGTCAGCACAGAGCCCGACGCGGGGCCCGAACCCACGAACCGCGAGATCATGACCTAAGCAAAAGTCGGACGCTTAACCGACTAAGCCACCCAGGCGCCCCAATGTGGTAGATAATGTTTTAATACGTTATCCCTGTGCTATCTAATAAGGCAGCCACCAGCCACACGGAGCTGCTGAGCACCCAAAATGTGGCCGTCTGATTCAAGGTGTGCTACACATATGACAGACATCAAATTGCAGAGATTTTGTACCAAAAGAGAATAATTTCTTGAAGTTGATAATGTTTGGGATATATGGGGTTGAGCCAACTATGCTATTAAAACTAATTTCATCTTTCTTTTTACCTTTCTAAGGTCTTTATTTTATTTTTTTGAGAGAGAGCAGGGGAAGGGAAGAGAGAGAGGGAGACACAGAATCTGAAGCAGGCTCCAGGCTCCGAGTTGCCAGCTCAGAGCCTAATGCGGGGCTCAAACCCACAGACTGTGAGATCATGACCTGAGCCAAAATCAGACGCTCAACCGACTGAGCCACCCAGGTGCCCCTCTTTTTACCTTTCTAATACAGTCATAGAACATTTAGAATTCTGTAGCAGTTCACATTTATAACTTGCTTCACATTCTTATTGGATAGTACTGCTTTACCCATTCAGTTTTGTTTAATTCTCAGAACGACCCAATGAGATAGATATATTTTTTTTTTATAAATTTTTTTTTAATGTTTTATTTATTTCTAGGATAGAGAGAGAGAGACAGCGTGAGCAGGGGAGGGTCAGAGAGAGAGGGAGTCACAGACTAAAACAGGCTCCAGGCTCTGAGCTGGCAGTCAGCACAGAGCCCGACGCGGGGCCCGAACCCACGAACTGCGAGATCATGACCTAAGCGAAAGTCGGACGCTTAACCGACTAAGCCACCCAGGCGCCCCAGATAGGTATTTTTATTATTATCATCAACGTCATTTTCCAGATGAGGAGATTGAGGTTTTAGAGAAGTGAACACCTTGTCCAAAGTCATAGACCTACTAGACAACAAGCCTGAAATTAAACTCAGATGGTGTGTTTCCAGTCTGGGCAGCTGAGCACTCAGCCAAAATAACATTTGAAGATTTATCTAGCTATGATTTTTTTAATCCCTTGCCTATAAATGTCACTTATAAGGTAGGCAGAATTTTTTACCAGATTCACAAATATGCGAAGCTTTCTGCCTACTAAGATAAACCAAAGCAGGGGAAAAATAGTATGAAAGTGAGGAATCATTGAGTGTTGTTTTGAGATTTTTGTCATCCGAATATAATTAAGAATGAAATTAAAGACAGTGTTGCTCTTCGAATAAAAATGGCTAACTTGATTAACTAGTTGTAACTGTTAGTTTCATAACTACCTAAGATGATGCCAAAGTGTTGGTAATAATAGAATCCTGACAGAGTAAGTCACAGTGCACAGAGTACATTTTTATTTTCTGTAGGGAGTACGTGTTAGGGCTTAGAAAACATTTGGCATTTTGAAGGTCTGTAAATAAACGTGAAGCTGGGAGGGGGCCGATTCATATCCTCAGCAGGCACTTTATAGATTTCTACCTAAACAAGTAACACTAGAAACTTGGACCTTCTCCTGTAACCACAAGTTGGGTCGATCCCTGAATTATTTACAGAAAAATTAGGATCCTGTAACAGAATTTGCATTTCAAAGGAAGAGGAATCCAGAGGACAGCCTTGTTCACTTATGGACATTTCAGGATCAGTTTTGAAAGTGCTGGAAGCATCACCATCTCCGTAGAGATTCTAGGGGGAGTTTACTTTGTGACCAGAGTGTTAGACACCATTGCCAGAGCTGGGGTGGAGTGTATTGCCCGCCACTCACACACACTTCTTGAGTGCCGATAATGTGTAAGGTTTTGTGAAAGGCGCTACAAAGATGAAGACGTGCTATATTTTTAAGGACTCCAATGTCTAATGGGAAAATAAGCATATAAATGATTAATTCATTAGAGTTATCTCTAATAAGATGCTTTTTGAAAAAACTGGATTTAACCCAAGATTCAAATCTAGGTCTGTCTCTTGGTTCCAATTTATTTGTGCATTTGGAACATATATTTTTAAAATTAAGAACAGCTTTTCATCGCAAAATCAACGCATAATACTTGTAGGAGAAAATTTTTATTCAGCTAAGCAAAAATAAGATAATAAAAATATCCATGCTGCCACCATTCCACCACAGGAGATGTCAACATCTTGATGTATTATAGCCTTTTAGACCTTTGTCTACTACTGTATGCACATACGTTTTTAAATAAAAGGACTACACTATATATGTACTCTCCATGAAAATACCAATATAGGTCATTTTTAGAGTGACTGAAGAGCGTTCTTTTGTCTGATTGTGCCCCGGTTTATTCAGCCAGCCCTTTTTTGTTCATTCAACACTTATTGAGCACCTACTGTGTTCCAGGAGCTATCTTAAGACTACAGGGTTCAGTGTCACAGTGGTGAACAAAATTGTTTGGTATTAATTGTTTCTAATTTTTCATTCTTACAAATAGTGCTGTAATAAACATTTTATATACATCCTTACACACCTGTCCAGTTGTTCGCTTCAGATAATAATTGAGCATATACTTTATTCCAAATAGTCTGGGGACGTCCTTACATACATTATCTCATTTAATCTTTGTGATCCGAGAGGCAATGTTGTGATTCCAGTTTTCAAATGAAGAGACTAGAACATGGAGAAATGAAATTATTTGCGTTAGGTCATATGACAAGGAAGTGCAAAGCTGTAATTCACGTTCAAATTTGTGTGATCCTAGATTTCATACACTGCTAGCAATGTTGATATGAAATTACTGCCTCAGAGAACATAAATGTTTTTGGTTTTAATTTTTTAAATTGGATGTAAGCAGTACATCCAACACAGGGCTTGAATTCGCAACCCTGAGATCAAGAGTCACAGAGTGTAAATATTTTTAAGATGCTAAATTTCTAATTTGCCAGCCACAAAAGTTTTATTACCAGGCTATACCTTCACATCATGCCCTTGCAACACTGAGGTTAGGTGCTCCTGATTCTTAAAAATAAACTTAAAATCTTCAATCCGTGCAGCGCCTGGCTAACTCAGTCTCTCGATCTCAGGGTTGGGAGTTCAAGCCCCATGTTGGACCAGGAGCCTACTTTAAAAAAAAAAAAAAAAACCTCTCAAAATTCATCAATTTGTATGGAGAAGGTTGGTTAAAAAAAAGAAGAAGAAGCAGGTAACAGTGTGAAGCTGAGACCAATAAATGAGAGAGACACAAACAGACAAGTAAGCCAGCGGTGGATACTGATCCCCTTCTTCCCTTGTTTCTGCTTACTCCTAGCCCCATGCCAAGGTATATTAATGCCTTTTTATTTTACATAAGCTTGTTCAAATAGTTTCTGCTTATAGCCAGGATGTTGCATTTTAGAAAAATGTTCTTGTCTCTTACAAGTTTACAGGATATGCCTTTTTGTGTAGTATGTAAGACCCAATCCATATTTTCCTCTTTGTTTCGGGATTTGTTGGGTTAAACGATAAAAGATTAAAAATGGAAGGAAAAGTTCAAAATTTCTAACTCTGTGTAGTAACACAAAAGTGACTTGTTTCCTTCATATATTATCTATATTTCTTTTTTTTTTTTTAAGCTTATGTATTTATCTTTAGAAAGAGAGGGGCAGAGAGAGAGGGAGATCCCAGGCAGGCTCCTGCTGTGTGTGCAGACCTTGATGTGGGACTCCATCTCCAGAACCGTGAGATCATGACCTGAGACTAAATCGAGAGTCAGATGCTTACCCGACTGAGCCACCCAGGCGCCCCTATGATCTACATTTCTGTTTTTTATGATAAAAAATACTAGTGTTCTACACATTTTTTTAAAGTCATCAATTTGGTGTCATTGAGATTATTAAATACTAAAGTAGTTGATTCCCCTCAGAACAGCCCTGAGCTGTCATTCCTCCGCCGGAACTGTAGAACCTTCCTGGTCTGGGTGATGGGTCTTCCAGGACACCTGTCCTTCCGCGGTGATTGTCACAGGAGCCTCTGGGCTTTAGTGGGACCTGTGATTTACCGATTGCTTTTTGGTCCCTTTCTTCTTTTAAAAGACGGTACAGGGGAGCCTGGGTGACTCAGTTGAGTGTCTCACTTTTGATTTCGGCTCAGGTCACAATCCCAGGATCGTGAGATCGAGCCGAGCATGGAGCCTGCTTCAGATTTTCTCTTTCTCCCTTTGCCCCTCTCCCCCACTCCCCCAGTTTTGCATAGCAGTTAAGAGCATGGACTCCAGGGCCAGGGCCACCTTTTTTAATCCCAGTTTTGTGGTGTGTCCCCTTGTGAGACTTCACGCGAATTCTTGTTTAACCTTTCTGCACCTCATTTCCCAGCGGTAAAATGGAGGTCCATAAGAGCTCTTCATGTCCCCACTGTGATGGTGGGAAGATAGAACACATACAAAATGCGGGGAGGAGAATCTGACTTCCTGCTGCCGCTGCGACGGTCACTACTCTTCTGTTTGGGGGACTTTGGATTTTCACCCTCACCGCCGCTGCCCAAATCTCTTGTTTTGAAAACCTTCAAGAGCCAAATTCTGCTATTATCCCAAGTCGGAATGCACTGGGGCAGTGATGAAATTTACTCTGATGGTAGCCTAGCTGCCCGACGACCTTGTCGTGGTCCGTGAGAACAGACATTTTTAGTAGCTCTGGTTCCATATGTGCTCACTTAAAATGTCCCCTCTGAGGGCCACCTGGGTGGCTTAGTCTGTTGAGGGTCAGGTCATATTCGGCTCAGATCATGATCTCAGTTCATGGTTTCGAGCGCCACATTGTGCGCTGGGCTGACAGAGCCTGGAGCCTGCTTCAGATTCTATGTCTCTCTCTCTCTCTGCCCCTCCCCTGCTGGCGCTCTGTCTCTATCTCTCAAAAAAAAAACAGTCCCCGCTGAGGCCCTACCTGTGTAATTAACAGGAAGCCGTGATTGCTGCAGGCACAGTATTTGGGGCTTTGTTTCTTGTATTTGTTTATGGTGGTCACCACTCCCCTCCTGTAGTGGTCGCTTTGAGAAATTGACTTGGTCCTGAATGTTCCCAGTGGTGAGAAAATAGATCTCTAGCTTTTTGTTTTCAGCTGATATCTTCTTCTCGGGCCTCTCTGTCACTGCTATTACAGGCAGTTCTGGCCCGGCGGAGTCCGTCTCCAGCCCTGTGGGCTCTGAGGGCGAGAGGAGTCTCTCCCCCCACCCCCCACCACGGCGCTCCAGTGAATGATACCTGCACAGGGCTGGGTGCCTGCAGAACCCCGCTGCCTGCTCTCCCGTCTTCTTTCTTCTCGGTGAGAAAAGAAACACAGTTAAGGGCTCCTGTTTAGTTTCTTTTGCTTTGCTTTTGAGTTTGTTTTTTCATAAGTCAGGTGTCCGGTGCTAAGGAGGGAACTGAGAAGGAGAAGCTATGTTTTTTAGTAGGCAGTTACACTGTTTGTAAGAAAGCATCATAGGATAAAGGAACCTCAGTGGAATTGGTATAATCAAGGAAGTATTTTTTGTCTTGCTTCACTGTTCCCCAAGGCCTGTCCTATAGAAAATGTGTTCGGCATTTGTTTAGTATTGATAGATACTCCATTGAAAAAGAGTTCTGTAGCCAACAAAGTTTCGAAGAGACTGCCTGGGCGCCTGGGTGGCTCCGTCCGTCGGTTGAGCCTCCAACCAGCTCAGGTCATGATCTCACAGTTAGTGAGTTCGAGCCGCACGTTGGGCTCTGTGCTGACAGCCCAGAGCCTGGAGCCTGCTTCAGATTCTGTGTGTCCCTCTCTCTCTGCCCCTCCCTGCTTTGTTTATTCAAAAAATAAGTAAACATCAAAGAAAAAAAAAAAGAAAGAAAATACTGCCTTCAGGGCACCTGGGTGGCTCAGTCAGTTGAGCGTCAGACTCCTGATTTCTGCTCAGGTCATGGGGTCCAGCCCCGCATTTGTCAAGCTCACACTGACCGGGCACAGTGCAGAGCCTGCATGAGACTCACTCTCTCCCCCCTCATCTCTGCCCCTCTCCCGCTCGTTCAGTCCATCCCGTCCCCTGGGACCAGCGCTCCTAGCCTAGCTCAGCCCCCCACCCAGGCACCCGGTCTCATCCCCCACCTACTCCAGGAGGCCACTCCAAACTGGCTTCTCACTCCTAAATCCGTTTCTCCCGCTGTAGGGGGTGATTCACAGGCATATACTGACCTCCCCCCACCTTTACACCCCTGTTCACCTCCTGTTTCTTTCCAGGGCCCATGTCACTTCTGTGTTCTCATTTGTAGCACAGTTCTTGAGGAACTCGTGGTCTCTGATTCCTCTCCTCACATCGTCTCTCAACCCCACATATTCTTTTAAACCTCACTCTGTTTAGCCTTTCACCCCCGTCGCTCTCCAGACTTGCTCTCGCCGTGGTCCTTTGAGACCTGCATCTGGCCAACCCCAGAGTCCGCGTTTAGCACTCATCTTACTTGACCTGTCGCCACCATCGGACACGGTCGATAGCCCCTTCACTTGGAAACACCTCTGTCCCTTCACTTCCAGAAGCTGTAGCTTCCCGGTCTTCCTATCTCGCTGGCCATTCCTTCTCTGTCAGTTTTGTTCATTTCCCCTATTTGGGGAACCCCTGGAACTCTGTCCTTAGACTACCTCTCTTCTTCTCCATACCCACTCCCTTGGCAGTCTCCTCCAGGCTCAAGGTTTTAAAGTCTATCTGCTCCTTATTCCCAGATTTATATGTTGAGTCCAGAGTTTCTCAGCCTCAGCACTATTAGTCTTTGGGACCAGATAATTCTCTCTCTCTTTTTTTAAATGTTTATTTATTTTTGAGAGAGAGCACAAGCAGGAGAGAAGCAGAGAGAGGGGACAGAGGATCCAAAGCAGGCTCTGCGCTGACAGCAGCGAGCCCGATGTGGGGCTTGAACTCACAAACCACGAGACCGTGACCCAAGTGAAAGCCAGACGCTCAACCAACCAGAGCCACCCAGGCGCCCCAGACAATTCTTTCTTGTAGTGAGCTGTCCTGTGCACCCTAGCCTCTGGCTGCCAGAGGCCACCTGTTTCGACCACCAAAAATGTTTCCGGACATTGCCAGATATCCCCTGGGGATAAAAATCACACCTCTCTCCCACCCTCGCCGTTGAGAACCACTGTTTCCAATCCGAACTTCTCCCCCAAACTCCAGATGTGTGCGTTGCGCTGTCTACCGGACACTTCTGTTTGAGTGTCTAATTGTCCGTATTTAACATGATCAAGACCTAGCGTGTGATACATCTTTCTAAACAGAATCCTCGCTCGGACTCCCCATCTCAGCTAATTATATATCCATCCATCTGGCTATATAAAAGCCCTTGGCGTTTTTCTCACCTCCCCTCTTTCTCTTGCACCTGCATCCCGATTCATCAGTTAATCTTATGATCCTTTGCTTCAAAGTATGTGTAGAAGGTGACACGCTCTCAGTACCGCTGCCCTGGTCCCTGCCACCATCGTCTCCTACCTGGATTCTTATAACTGCCTCGCCTTCTCTGTATCATGAGAGTGACCCTGTGAAGATTTGTAATTCAGGGAGTGTCCCATCTCTGCACAAAACCCTCCAGCCGCCTGGGTGGCTCAGTCAAGCATCCAACTCTTGAATGTGACTTAGGTCACGATCTCACCGTTTGTGAGTTCGAGCCCCACATCGGGCTCTGTGCCAACAGCGTGAAACCTGCTTAGGATTTCCCCACCACCACCATGCCCCTTTCAAAATAAGTAAATAAGCATTTTTTAAAAACCTTCCAGATGTTTTCTATCTTACTCAAAGTAAAAAATCAAAATCCTTACATAAGCTCCCAGGCCTCAGCGTGATCTCATCGTCACCCTCCCCTCCACCTACCTCCAGCCTCCCCTCTCCCTGCCCAGTGCTCCATCCACACTGGCCTCCCCATCGCTTCCCAGCACCCCAGGCCTGGTTCCTTTGCACTTGCTCTTCCCTGGGTACCTTCTCTGTTGCCTCGTTCAGGTCTTGGCTCGAATGTCAGCTTCTCAGCGAGGCCTTCATTGACCACAGGATTTAAAATCTCACACCACCACCACCTCCTCCTCCAGCTCTCTTTCAGACCTGCCTTCCTTTCCTCCGTCGCACTTTCTCCCTCTGACATACTCCAGACTGCCACGGCTGCTTCCGAAAACAAATTCTGAAGCCGGATTGCCTGGGTTCGTATCCCAACTCTGTCACCTCCAAGATGTAAGACCTAGGCTTCTCTGTGCCTCAGTTTCTTTGCAAAGTAGGATAGTTTTTATCTCGTCAGGACAGAACGGACCTCACCTACAGTGTCACCGGTTCACCGTGATTGTTGTTGTTGTGTTATTATTGTATTTTACTTATTAATTTCAGTTATCTTCCCCTTCCACTGAGGGAAGAACTCACGTTGCTTATTGCTATAGTCACAGCTTCCCCAACAGTGCCCGGCACACCGAAGGCACCTAATAAATATTTGTTAATCAAATTGTTAACCTCTGGAAAGGGTCATGGGGAAGAGAAGAATCCAGGAAGACTTGAGCTCTCTGTGCTATTAAAACTTTCACCAAGAGAATGTATTCGTGTATTGTGTCCTCAAAAAGCTTACAGACGTAAGTGGAAAAAAAAGACATGTAGGCAAATGAATTCCTAGAGGATTGATAATGTGAGAGGTGAGTTGTACAAGATGCACAGTTCAGATAAACTCTGAGATGACGCGGATGGGCAGCCCTCCAGGCAGAGGGACAGTATATGCAAAAGCAAAGAGGCCCAGGATATCAGAGCCGCTCTGACCGCACAGGCAGTGGAAACCGAGAAGACTTCAGTGTTCGGGGCTAGTACATGCCCCCCCACATCCCTCTCTCGCCCACTCCTGCCTTCCAGCGCCTCCAGCTAAGTGGTTGGCTGTAATTAGGTTATTACTCCATTAAGGCAAATATTATGAGCTTTTTTTCTCATTATTTTCCAGAAAGTCTTTTTCTAGGTTCCTGCTTCCCATAAATTCCATTCATTCTGTTTCATTGTTCCACTTCACATTTGATTCTAGCTTCCTTTGGTGTCTTTGGTTTTCTTTTTCTTATTATTAAGAAACTCATGTAGGGACACACAGGTGGCTCAGTCATTTGAGCGTCCAACTCTTGATTTCAGCTCAAGTCTTGGGATTGAGTCCCGCATCGGGTTCCCGGTTGAGTGTGGAAGCCTGCTTAAGAGTCTCTCTGTCTTTCTCTCCCACTGCTCCTCACCCCCCTGCTCATGCTCTCCCTCTTTCTAAGCAAAGAAAAAAAGTCCCATATAATTTCTATCTGTGGAATATAGTGAAAAAAGAGGAAGATATAAATGATAGATAGACAGACAGACAGCCTTATCATATAGCTTTGTTTAGGAGCACAGTTGTTCAACTAAATTACTTTAGTAATTAAAATCTAAAACCCTGTCAGTGTTAGTCTGTAGTTCCTTACCAAAGAGTAGAAAGTGAAGAAATTCTTTTCTCAATGTGTCATGCAAGATTTTTTTGAGGTTGTCTTTAAAATTGGAGCCTTGGGGCATCTGGGTGGGTCAGTCGGTTGAGTGTCCAACTTCAGCTCAAGTCATGATCTCACAGTTCGTGGGTTCGAGCCCCACATTGGGCTCTGTGCTGACACCTCAGAGCCTGGAGCCTGCTTCGGATTCTGTGTCTGTCTGTCTGTCTGTCTGTCTCTCGCTCTCTCCCCCTCCCTCGCTCTCTCCCCCTCCCTTGCTCATACTCTGTCTCTCTCTCTTTCAAAAAGAAACATTAAAAAAATTTTTTTAAATCGGAGCCTTGTACGACCCACCTTGCATCTTGCCATAGAGTTGGGAACAAACCAAGACAAGCAGGAGCATTAACCCCCTAGGTTAGCTTCTGGAATCATCCTTGCTAACACCTGTGTCACACTGAGTTGTGACTGAGTATCCGTCTCGGAGAGTCCCTTAAAGGTAGGAATCCTAATGAGTGATCCTGTGTACATCTAGCTCAACACCTGCTTTATAATGGGTGCTAAGACTCATGGTTACGTTGAAGTGAACTGAGCTGAATTGCATTAGATTACAGTACCACAGGAGAAGGGGATTCTTTAGTTTGCTTTTTCAGTGAAATTGATTTAAAATAAAGCGAGGAAAGAAAAATCATTTTTTTTGTTGTTTCTCATAAACATAGTCTCAATTTGGGGTATAGATACCAATATGTTCACCACCCATAATTTTGTAGCATTCCACAGTGACTCATCAAAGTCCTCAAATAGATACTTTTAAAAAGTCACAATGGCCCTCGGAAATAAAATTAGACTTGGCAGATATAAATAGTATTTTTGCAGTCAAGAAAGTGGGGTCTTGTTGATACGCAGAGGAGGATCTTTAAGTATCATTTCAGCTAAGTTTCTTCTGCACCAGTAGCAGGGGCTGAAGGGAGGCAAAGATCACCTGCTCCCTTCCTGTGGGGTTCCCGGCACTCTTGTTTCGTTCTTACTGTGCGTCACTGACCGAAGTGCTACTGCATTTCCTGATGCTTATTTTCTGCCCTCCACGGCTCTCCAGGCCCCCGGGCCAAACACCAGGCCGGACAGGTGCCTGTGTTTCAGCCGTGGAATACATGAATTTAGCTTCGACTACTTTCCCTCGACTTCATTGGTTTTTTTCTTTTTCTTTTTTTTTTTAATGTTTTATTTATCTCTAGGAGAGAGAGAGAGAGAGATGGGTGGCTTAGTCGGTTAAGCGTCTTTCGCTGGTCATGATCTCGCGGACCCCCGCGTCGGGCTCTGTGCTGACTGCCAGCTCGAGCCTGGAGCCTGTGTCTGGACTTCTCTCTCTCCCTCCCCTGCTCACGCTGTCTCTCTCTCTCTCTCTCTCTCTTTTTTTTATATTTTTTATATTTTTTATATTTTTCTCTCCTAGAAATAAATAAAAATATAAAAAAAAAAAAAGAGAGAGAGAGAGAGAGAGAAGCAGGGGAGGGTCAGAGAGAGAGGGAGTCTGAAACAGGCTCCAGGCTCCGAGCTGGCAGTCAGCACAGAGCCCGACGCGGGGCTCGAACCCACGAACCGCGAGATCATGACCCAAGCGAAAGTCGGACGCTTAACCGACTAAGCCACCCAGGCGCCCCTTCATTGGTTTTTTTCTTTTGCAAAGGAGCTTTCATTTAAATCCTCTGCGTCCAAAATCTGCCAGGTCTAATGCTGCAAAGTAGTGGTCATAATCGGGGGTCTGGCCATCATGCCCCAGCCCTCTGCTCCAGGCCTGTCTCCTGAGCCTGAGCGCTGCACACTTACAAACCCCGCCCCAGGAGCCCCCCTGTCATAGCGAAGGCTCTTTTGCCAACGGGTAGCCATTCAGATGCTTTCATTTATTCGGTATTCCTGTACTGGGTCCATACTAGAAATCAGCATCTGTGCTCCGCCCTGGAAATCCAAGCTGAAGAGTCTCAGGCCCACCCCAAGCAGCGCACAGTCTAGTGTGACAGCGACAATATAGAGAGTACCCATGAACTAATAATACGGAGCTCAAGTAGCACTAGAAGAAAGTGATTAGAGGTGATGGGAGGGGTCCGTCCAGCATAGAGGAGTTTGAGAAGGCTTCACAGAAAAGGTGGCTTTTAATCCTTAGCCTTAAAGGATATAAAGGATTTCATCAGCGACACCTGGGTGGCTGTCAGTTAAGCATCAGACTTCAGCTCAGGCCATGATCTCACGGTTCATAGGTTTGAGCCCCATGTCGGGCTCTGTGCTGACAGTTCAGAGCCTGGAGCCTGCTTCAGATTCTGTGTGTCTTCCCTCTCTGCCCCTCTCCTGTTCTCTCTCTTTCAAAAACAAGTAAACGTGAAAAAAATTAAAAAAAAAAACTTTCACACATACACGTACACATAAGGCTGAAAACCATTCTCAGAACAAAATAAATACAAGCACGAGTTATCATGAGGACACATGAAGGGCCTCATGTTTTAACCTGTGCATCACTCTGTAAGCAAAAGAAAGGTTTTAAAGCGAAAGAGGTAAAAATATGCAAGAGGGCATCATCTGTATTTTAAGAAATTCATTCTGGTGCCACTTTGCAGGGGACACTGGCTAAGGAGGGACAAAGGGCACACAGTCCCAGTTCCGAAGCCATTTCACACGTACAGATAAGAGGCGCTGACGGAATGTGGTTCTCAGTTCATACAGTAGCCTTGTCCTTGAAAATCCTGGGTTCCTAACTAGAAATTTCAAACTGGAATTATTAGTCTGACCAGGCATTACGGGTTTAGTGCCGAAAAACCCCGTGAGAACCTGCGGAGCGCCGCCTGGGTGTCCCAGCCATCAGCCCAGCTCTGCGCGCGGGCTCGCCTTTGTCCAGTTGCGGGTCATGGGCAAGATATTCTATTTGGGGGATGCTTTTCCTCTTCCTGCTTTGAGTAACCTCAAGTGTACCGGTCAGTTTCCTAGAGGAAGTTCTGGCGTCCGGACTGCACAGCCGAAGCAAGGAGAGCTCTCAAGTTACAGCGAGGTCTGCGAGCAGAAGGTGAACGGTGAACTGAGGGACCGGTGAACTGAGGGACCGAGGGACCAGGGACCGGCGCAGGGGACCCCAGGAGGCTGGCGCGCCTTCCCTTGGAGCCTCCCTGCAGGCTTTCCCCCTCCCCACCGGCAGAGGTGCTGGAGGAAAGGCTTGGGTTTCTGGGGTTCGTGCTGGTCCTTGTAACCCACCTCCAGGTAGCCTGCTAAGTCCCCAGCCTTAGGCACAGAACCCCAGACTCCCGGGGACAATTTGAGAAGTCTGTGCCCGTCCCACCCCACTTTTCCCGCCGTGTCCTTATCGAATAAACAGATGTGTTCCTCGTCTTCGACAGCACAATCACACCGGTTTCTGATGGGTTTCGTGGGGACCTTACTTGAGAAAAGGGTCATCAGAGCTCAGAGGGGCTTCAAAAGGAAATCATTTGATGCACACACTGCACATCCTCTCTTCCCTTGACCCCTCTCACTTTTCACTGACCGCATTCCTGCACACCAGTTTTTGAAAACTCATCATGTTTCTGTAGAGAACCGTCCACAAATTGTTCCTACGTTGCGGTTTTCTGTGGCACTGGGGAAACCATGTATGACTACAATAAAAATCCAGTTTGTGAGACGATCAAGTTTTTATTTCTTTGGGGTTCGTGGGAATTCATAAGATGAGTTGTGAGTGGGGCTTACACCACACAGAGAGAAGGCGTCACTTCTGTCCAAGTGCGTCAGGGCAGGGGCGTCTGGGTGGCTCAGTCGGTCAAGTGTCTGGCTCCTGGCTTCGGCTCAGGTCATGACCTCGCGGTCTGTGGGTTCGAGCCCCGCATTGGGCTGTTGCGCTGACAGCGCGGACCCTGCTTGAGATTCTCTCTCTCACCTCTCTCTGCCCTCCCCTGCTCATGTGCCCTGTTTCCCTCTCAGAATAAATAAATAAACAAAGCATGTCAAGGCAAATTTTAAATTCTGGTGTCGATTTCAGTTCTGCAAGCAGTGGAAACTGGTGATGTGACTGATGCCAGGAAATTACGGCATCATCAAATCATAGCAACACCACCAGGGCACAACCCCTCCCTGGCTCTCTGTAGGCGCTTTGTATATTTTGTAACCTTTCTTTTATGTTGAACATAAAATATTCTCTAGCCTCAGATAGCCTAGGCTCAAATCTGTCAGTCATCAGGCTTTGGGGATGTCATTTAGTCTCTTTGTAGTTCAGTGTCCTATCTATATATAAATAAGTATATAAATAAAAATATATAATAAGTATTTAAATATATACTTATATATTTACATATTAATAAATCTATAAAACATGAGAGTAATAAAGTACCTTCCTCATAGGACCGTGAGGATTAGATGAGATAAGACATATAAAGCACTTAAAACATTGTAAACACTCAATGAAATTTGACTAAGAACAGGACGGTAAGACTGATTCCCTTCTTTAACTTGGGGCTACAAAATCACTACACAGAAAGGTGGGGTTCCTGGCAATCCTCCCACCGCACTAATCAGCAACTCAAGAAATAAGGGGAAACATAAAGGTCATTCCATCCATCTCCTTTTCCTGTTCCCCCTCCCTTTTCGCCATTGTTTCTTCAACTTCTACTCACGTAGTAGAGCTAAGGGCTAGGATCTAAATGTTTTTCCTTTTTTTGGGGGGGGGGGTCACTTTAGGTACTTTTTTTTATGTTTCCATTTTTTATAATCCTAAACAAGTGAGATAGCCTTCGCTTGGGGAGACAGTGGTTTAGATGCAGCATGTTACAGGTGACACAGGCTTTTCATACAAAAACCTTCCTCCAACCAGGATGAGCTGTGCTTCCCTTCCTCTTGGCAAGATAACTCTTTGGAATAAGAATAAGAACAGAGATTTTTCCTACACCATTCCCCTTAGTATTGGCCTGCTTCCGTTGTGCCTGCTCAATTCACAATATCAAGAAGTCTAAGAAGAGAGCCTTACCGGGCACCTGGGTGGCTTTGTTGGTTAACCGTCTTGCCTTTGGCACTGGTCATGATCTTTCTCTCTCAAAAATAAATAACTTTGAGAGAGAGAGGGCCATACCTTCAGGATGTTTGATGCCAGAAGTTGGCTTTTTTTTTTTTTTAGTGTTTATTTTTGAGAGAGACAGAGACAGTATAAGCGGAGGAGGGGCAGAGAGAGAGGGAGACACAGAATCCGAAGCAGGCTCCAGGCTCTAAGCTGTCAGCACAGAGTCCGATGTGGGACTTGAACTCACGAACCATGAGATCATGACCTGAGCCAAAGTCAGACACTTAACTGACTGAGCCACCCGGTGCCCCTGGCATTTCTTTATTAAGGATGAAAAGACTTAAAAGTTTTATTTAAGCTTTATAGAGCTGATTGCACTGCATTACTAGTGGACCTTCATTTTTACCCTTTACGAACAACATTTTAGTTAAAGTCTCATGTGCTTTTAATGCCCCCTCTTCCATAGTTTGAAATGCCCTAGGCTAATGTCCCAGTTACTCTATACAAGAGGAGGCCCTGCTTCTAGCTAAATAACTGTTTGCGTAACGGATTTTGCCCAGTAAACTTGTAGGCAGCAACTCACAAATCCTCATTTCTGACAGCTCCTTTCTTCCTCCCTTGAGTGGAGTGGCTTCTAAAACAGTCAACTGGACGGGCGCCAGTGGGCTAAGCCTCCGACTTTAGCTCAGGTCGTGATCTCATGGTTCCTGAGTTTGAGCCCCGCATTAGGCTCCTGGGCCACCCACACTTTTTCTCTCTCTCAAAATAAATGAATAAACTTTAAACAAAGTTAACTGAAGAATAAGAGCTACTGACAATTGTGGCTCATCCGTGGTGATGCTCTCAGGGAGGTAACCTCAGCACAGGCCCTTCCTAGTAGCTGATCTCCAAAAAGAGAAACTGACTTGACTTACTGTTGTGGTTTCTCCGTATGACGGTATCAAGCTCACTGAGGAGACAACGCTATGACCATGTATAAACGAACCCATAAGTTCTCACTCTGACATTTCTCACATAAGAACTGGTCTTTGGGAACAGTCCTAAGTCGTAGATCCCAGTCCAGGTGGCACGAGGTTCACCTGGTGACAAAGTCGAAGAACAGGCCCCGGAAGAGGATGGCACCAGAAAGAGGTGTGAGTAGCCCGACCGAGGGAGACAGTCTGGGAAGGCAGGGGTGGGCTAAGAGAAGACGGTACAGCTGTGCAGGTTAGTGGGGGGAGGGTCATTGGGGGAGGGGAAGCAGAGAAGCCCAGAGATTTATGTAACATCTTAAGGAGCAAATAGGCAAGAAAGGTTCTCCAGCCCACATGCATCTGTTCTGGAATCAGAAAATGACTTTGGAGGGTTTTGATTTCTTAGCGGTCCCTCTGCCTGATGTTCCACAAGGCTCAGGCACCGGCCTGATGCAACACACAAGGGCCCCACTGCCTTCCCCACAGAAGACACTCAAATATTTGTTGATTAAACGGACAGGAAAGAAGGAAGATGGGGCAAGTCATGAGTTACACGTTTTCCAGAAACCAGAATCTATTTCAACTCTAAATTCAAATCGCTCTCATCTGCCTGGCCAGCGAGCCCACAAAAGATCACACAGGCCAGAACACTGGGACATTGTGCTTCCTCATTATGGAGACACCCTGGATTTTCTTATTCTTGAGAAACAGTGGTGGGAAGGGGAGAAGAGTGCACGTGTGTGTGTGTGTGTGTGTGTGTGTGTGTGTGTGTGTGTGTGTTCAGAGCCTAAACAGTAGGCTGGAGCCCGAAAACCTGGATTCTAATCCATTTAGCCAATAACTTGCTGGGTAAACTTGGGCAAGCCAATCGGTTCGCCATGCAGTTTACTCACTTTCCAAGTGAGAATAATATTTATTCTATATACCTCACAAGGTGGCACTAAAGATTTAAAGAAATGATATATGAGAGCCTTTTGCATGGATACATTTCTTTATCAGCCTAAAATAGAGGAATTAATTAGGATGGTAAATGAAAAGAGATTAAGAGGAATATTGTTGGATGAGTAGGAAGGGGGCGGGGGATGGTGCTGGGACAAGAGAGAAGCCTGTTCATTTGGCGGATGCCAGAAAAAGCCAAGACCATCCCATTCCTCAAACCACAAAATTGGCAATAATTCCTTTTATGTGGAGACATCTCTGGAAAGAGTGCTTCCTTTTCCCTGCACCTGTGTGCCTGGGATTTGTATTTGTTCTGTGGCTTTTGCATGTCTACCTTACACCAGACGTTGTGTTCGCTCGCTTACTATTATTGAGTGATTAACCCTAGAGGGCAACACTCGCATATTTTCATAGGACTTTCATAGGTCACCTCCGACATTCCCGTCCTTGTTGATGGACATGGCGATCCGTCCCTCACTTTTTAATATATGGAGTATCAGAGGCCTAAAGAAACTCAGTGACTTGACCCAAGGCCACAAAGTAGTGATGCTGAAACTAATACCCAAACCTGGGTCTCCTGACTCGCCTCCTCCCTTAAATATGTATGGGGCGGGGCGGGGAGGGAGAAGTTACTAAAATGTTGGTCTGTAAGCTCTGGGGCCGATCTGGTGTGGGAGGCGTCAGCAGGGGTTCCTCCAGTCATCAGGGCATCCTCTGGGCACAGGGCTCTTCCCTCCACTGGACTCCGATAGGATGTTTACATGTCAGTGCGGCTACCCAGGTGGTAGGAAGTTTAAGCCTCACCTGGAGCTTACATTTAAAGCCACACGGCATTCTGGACAATGGCTTCGGAGACAGAGAAATCTACCCGTGCCGGGACTCAGCGTGTGTGTCAGCGCATCCCTGCGCCATCCGGCCGCTCACTTTTCTCTGTGTGCAATGGAGACCATTCTATCCACTTCACGCTCGGACTCAAAGAAGGCCCGAGGCTTTGTACCGGGGCAGAGATGGGCATTCCTATTAACCCCACTCCCACCGCGGCCCTCGACACATGGATACCCCCCCATGCTCCCAGAACGCAAAACTTTTCCCCACCGTCTGACCTACCCAGGCCACTATCCCTACCACCCAAGGAGAGGGAATTCCAGATGCCAGTCCGCGCTCTTGTTTTTGCCTCCCGTGTGGGAGGGAGCCGATCTCGATCTGGGTTATCTCGGTCTTCCTCAACCTCTCCCTGTTATCCGTTGCAGCCGCCTCCGCGGCGGGCCTGGGCAGCTCCGGCGGGTGGGGTCTCCCGGGCTCCACCCCTCGCTCCGGCCGCAGGTGCGAGCGTGGGTCTTCGCGCGCCCCCCACCTCCGTCCCCTCCCCGGGAGCCGCTCTCCGGCTGGGGTTCGGGTCTGTCTTCCTCATCCTCGGCGAGTCAGAAACAAAGGAGGGGGGGTGGGGGGAGCGCACTGTCTCCGGCTCCGCGATTCGCCCTTTATTCTGAACTCGCGACGTCAGCGGGGCCGGCGGATGGAACGGCGGGGCGCGGGCCGGGCCGGGGCGCGGGCGGCGGGGGCGCGCGCGGGGGCCCGGGCCGCGTGGGCGCCGGGATGGAGGGCGCCGAGGGGCGGGGAGCGGGCGTGCGTGTGTGTGCGAGTGCGAGGGAGGCCGGCCTTTAGTGTAACCGGAGCTACAAAGAAGGGGAGAGTCCGGGCGAGGGAGGGCGGAGCGGCGGCGGCGGCGGCGGAGGGGGCAGCTCCGCCAGCCGGCCCCTTCCCCCGCGCCCGCGCCCACCCGGAACGATGAAGAAGAACAATTCCGCCAAGCGGGTGAGTGCGCCCGCCGCCCGGCCCCCGGCCCCGCCGCCGCGGGCTCCCGTGCGGGCACTTGGGTTGGGGGCTCGGACTTGGCTCACTTTCCGCCCGCGCCCCCTCCCCCCCCGACCCAGGGCGCCCCCTTCCCTCCACCCACCCCGCGCCCCCCGGGGCGTGCGCGCTGCGGCGCGAGGAGACAATGAGAAATCAAACGAAACGCCGTTCATCCCGGCGCGGCGGGTAGCCAGACTGCGGGCGGGGGTGAGGGGCCCGGCGGCGATCCCGAGGCCGCCCCCCGCCCGGCCCCGGGCCCCCCGCTCTCGCACTTGGAGTTGTTTATCAGGGAGTCGGGGGAGGGCGGCCGCCGGGGAGAGAGTTGCCCAGAGTGCAGACCTGCCGCGAAGTGGGGAGCGATCGCCGGGCGCCCCGGAGTCCAACCTGGGGGTGGGGGTGGGGTGGGGGTGGGGGAGCGGTCACGGGAAAGAAGGGGAGAGTGGAGCCGAGGGGGGTCGTGAGGGACGCAAGGAGAGGAGGCCCCCTAACCGGACGTTTCTGCTCTTGCCCGGGGGCAGGGGCCTCAGGATGGAAGCCATCCGTCCGCGCCGCCGGAGAAGGTCGGCTGGGTCCGGAAATTCTGCGGGAAAGGGATTTTCAGGGAGATTTGGAAAAACCGCTACGTGGTGCTGAAGGGGGACCAGCTGTACATCTCCGAGAAGGAGGTAGGTGCCCTTTCCCACCTCAGGCCCTGTGTGCTCACATTCCCGGTTTTGTCCCTCCACAGGGGACTTACCTGCCTCCGTACCCCCCTGCCCTCCACCCCCTTTGTGTTCCTAAAGCAAGTTCAGCAATTCGGTTGGTCTCTGCCCCCAATCACGTCTGCAGAGAAAGGTCACCCTTTCCCGAGAAGACCCGAATTGGGATTCCAAGTTGCGAGTGCATCTTATTGGATGATTTTTCTCCGCGAACACCTTTCTAACAACCCTAATAACCCCCCTCCCGAGATGTCCCCAAAGTTCTGAGTGTCCCATCTTGCCCCTAACCCTGCCCTGGCAGCTCGCTGAAGGTAGGGTATTTTTTTCCTTGCTGCTGCTGCAGAAAAACTCTCTTCAGCGGCTTCTCCTACACTTCCTGTCCCCCCTACCCCAAGCCAGCCAGCCTCCTCTTTCCTGTCTCCAGAAGGAAGACCTAGGAGGTCATATCACAAGTGCAGCTGCCCCAATCACAGAAAGCATGCGCGTCCCGGGGTCAGTCTCCTGTGACCTCAGGTGGAGTATCTGTGCAGGCAGCTATTTGTGTTGAAGCCAAGGTTTCTAGCCAGTGACCCAAAAAAAAAAAAAAAAAAAGGCAAGGGACTCATTCTCCACCCTTCCTCACTTCCCCCTTTTGTATCAGAAAGGAGCCAAGCGCAGTCGCGAAGTCTCTGCACAGTTAAAAGGAAACTCACAGTCCACCTCCAGAACCTGGGCCCAGATCATTGAGTCCAGACTCTTCTCCTTTTTATCTTTATAATCCTAGAGACCCGTGCCACTTGAGAAACTGAATGGCCCCCACATGAGTCAGAAGTCATTCTAGCCCCTGCTTCTGAGACTGTGTCCGCACAGCCTCAGAGACTGTCCCCCGCTCCCCGGGTAGGGTGGCCCTTCCTCCTCCAATCCCGTGTTCCCTTCACCCCGGGGGCTACTGGGAAGTCCACCCTGAGTTCTAACCTCTTCTGCTTTCTGCAGACTATATTTAGGTAAATAAATCCTTTTATGGTATTGAAACAGACACAGCCGCAGCCCCAGAGAAAGTATGTATCTGAAGAGAACAGCTACCTAGGCCAGTGGGGAAGGACTGAGCCTTGCCAGGGCCAGAGAGGTACAGGCCCTTCAGGGTGTTTCCACCTTACTGTTAACACGAAGCCGGAAACTTGGTGATGGAGGGAGGTGAGAGAAGACTTTGATAGCAGGGTTTATTTTTAAGGGCCACTTCTCCCCATTCCCCAATCCTAGAGAAGGTTTTCCCACAATTTGCTGGCTTTCCAGGTGAGAAAATAGCAATCATAAGCAAGCGTCAGAGTGTGTCCCCCTCTGCCCTCTGGCGAACAGTCCTGTGTGTCAGAGGGCAGCCACCGGGAGAACAGTGAGACGGGTGAAAAGAAGACGACGCTTTTTTCTTGTTTCCGTTTGTCCCAAGAACAGAGCCTGGGAGCGAGAGAGCGCGCTTGCTCCTGGTGTGTGGAGGAAGGCCCACCGAGACGGGGGGAAGGATGGAATGACCTCAGCCTCCGGGCCTGCTGTCCTGTGAGTCAGGAGCATCTGACTGGTCACGGGGCCCCTGGCCCCTGCCGAGAAGGGTGCAGGAGAAGCGGGAAGCAGCCTCCAGGGACTCCTCTTCTCGGGAACTGTGCCACGGTGGGCCTGGGCTGAGGGCGAAGCCCCCCAAGGGCTTGAGGCTCTACTCTGATACTTCCCGTGAGCTGCAGAGCTGAGAGATTCAAGATATGTTCTTAGATGCGAAGCATACTGTTAGTGCAAGAATATTCTTAACCCTGCCTGTCCTCTGGATTCTTCAACAGCCTTTTGTCGCTGTCACTTCTCATAAAGGCAGGGTCTCCCGCGGCTGCTGGCATCAGAGGGGTCCTTCTGTATTTGTTGTTAGTAATCATTTCCTCATTCTCAGCCAAAGGGCACCTTAGGACCGTGGGGCTGATGGATAGGAACAGGAAGCGGATTTAGGGAGCGCTCCTGGCGGAGGAGATGGGGTTCGGGGCCTCTGTTCTCGTAAGGGAAAAGCCCGTCCCGCGGGCCCCAGGAAGGGACAGGTTCAACCTGGGAGATGGGAAATCATAAATGAGGCTTTGGGAATTTGATGGAGGAAAAACCATAGTTTTTTACAGAACAAGGGCCTTGGAGTTGCCCAGGGAGCCCCTGCCTTGTCAAGGTCTGACCCCTGTCACTGCCCCCTGCTTCCTGGAGCTCCCTGTCCGCCGTGTCCGAGGCAGAGTCCCCCCCGCCCCACCCTGCCCTTCTCCCCTTCCTGTCAGGAAACAGAACAAGTTAATTCTCATCCCCTGGCTATGTACACACACCCAGCACTTTCCTCTCCAGGACTTCTGGTCCCTGCTGCCAGCCTCCAGTGTGGGGAGGAGGGGCGGGAGGACTCCTGCATCACCTGACCGCTCTCCCTGCCCCGCATTTCTGGGAATTGTTCTCGGATCCCCTTGCCGGCAACTTCTCCACTACCATCCACAATCCTTCCCAGCCCAAAGCCGGGGAGCCCTGGGGAGGGGAGAGCCCTGGGCGAGCCACACTGTGCCAGGGCGGACAGGCACGGAGACCGCAGTCATTGACTCGAACGCGGCTGTGCACTCAGCCCTCCTCCCCACATCTGCCCATCAGCAGCTGGGCCCGGCCCCCAAGTCCCAGCAGAGATGGGGGGGTGGAAGAGTGAATCCCTCCCCCACTTCGAGGATGGCCAGAACCAGGGGGACACACGAAGTCACCTCCAGTGCCTACAGTTCCTATTTCAGCACTTGGGAAGCCATTCCCGTCAGGGAGGGCGTGGATCCTCCAAGGGGGACCTGAGCCTGCTTATCTGTTTAGTTTTAACAAGACAAGTGCTGGTGCTTTTCATCCTCCATCCCAGGAAAATGCAAGCAGCTCGGTCCCAGGGTCTTCCAGCCCCGGGCTCAGCAGAGGGTGCAAGGGCTTCCTGGCCATAGTCTGCTCCATCCAGGCCAGTGACTGAGTCCTTTTCCTACTGCAAGCCACAGCAGTCCCCGAGCCACGGGGAACACGTAATGGAGAGGAAAGGAAACTCTGAGAGGTTCAAAACAGACTGTGGGGCACCTGGGTGGTTCGGTCCTGACTCTTTGATTTTAGCTCAGGTCATCATCTCACGGTTCCTGAGTTTGAGCCCCACGTCGAGCTCGGCACTACAACTCTGGGGCCCGCTTGGAATTTCTCTCTCTCTCTCTCTCTCTCTCTCTGCCCCTTCACTGCTTGTTCTCTCTCTCTCTCTCTCTCTCTCTCTCAGAATGTTATTTTAAAATAATGAAAAAATAAAGCAGACCTTGGCAGAATATTACTGCAGTTTACTTCGTGGCCCTCAGCAAAGGCTGGCTGAGGTCAGAGGATATGGAAAGAACTGTGGTCTCTGATTAGACCTTCAGCCAGAGGGTTCAGAGCCAAACGCTGGCTAAAGCTGCTATGGGTAGAACCAGGGTGCAGGATAGATACCACATGCAGGAAGGGCTAAGTTTAGACAAAAAGAAGGACTTCCCGGCAGTAAGGGGCTGAGGCGCTCCAGTGGGAACACGAGTCTGAAATTGCATCCTCGAGGGACAGTGGAAGTGCATCTTTGTCTAGAGAGACCTGGGGACATTTATTTTAATCTTCTTAATGTCTCATTATTTTTGAGAGAGAATACGCACACACAAGCAGTGGGGAAGGGCAGAGAGAGAGGGAAACACGAAATCCGAAGCAGGCTCTAGGCTCCAGGCTGTCAGCACAAAGCCCGACACAGGGCTCGAACTCAGCAACGGCAAAATCATGACCTGAGCCGAAGTCAGACCCTTAACCGACTGAACCCCCACCCCCACCCTAGGCGCCCTGAGGCTGAGGATTTAAATGGCCTGTGAAGCCTGTGGGGCTTGCTTGGGCTGTCAGGACGCCTCGAGGGAAGGAGGGTTAAGAGCTACAGGTGTATTTTTCAGCCTGTCTCACTCAGCAAACTGAACACAGGGGACCGCTGTTTCTATGGTGCTGAAGCTCCTGAAAGGAATGAGGTAGATGATTCCAGAATAGGATGTATTTGAGGAGGGAGTCAGGTCAGGTACGAAAGTCACAGCGCAAATATTTGATAAGACGGGGCCCACCAAAGGCGGCCCGTCAGGCCTTGCTTGCTTCAGGATGATAGGATTAACCTATTAGCCAGGTAAGCTGGGTCTTTTGAAGGACAAATCGAGGGTCAGAGTGAAGACAGACATCCTGGGGCTCTGGACACAGTAGCTCAACTGAAGGGAGAGCCGCCAATAAGGGGTGTAAGGGGTTTAGATGGAAGTGCACCTGAGGCCAGGCCGGAGGGCAGCTCCCCTCCCAAATCCGGCCAAACTAACCCTCTGGGGGAGGCACGCAGTAATGTTACCCTCCACACCTCACCTCTGACACCCCCCCCCTGCCCAGGTAAAAGATGAGAAAAACAGCCAGGAGGTGTTTGACCTGAGTGACTACGAGAAGTGCGAGGAGCTCCGGAAATCCAAGAGCAGGAGCAAGAAGAACCACAGCAAGTTCACGCTCGCCCACTCCAAACAGCCAGGCAACACGGTGTGTTGCAGGGCGAGGGCCTCAGCCCGGGGGGGTGGGGGGTGTGCAGGGGAGGACACCTTCCCGTGTGGGTCCTCCCTCTCCGCTCAGAGGCCCGGACGCCCTCTCCTGCTCCTTTCGTTATTTAACCCCAGAACATCATGGCCATTTCCTTCCCTCCGGGCAGGTCAGCCTTTAAACCGTCCAGCCACGAAGATCTCTCTCTCTCTCTCTCTCTCACACACACACACACACACACACACACACACACACACTCTCTCTCTCTCTCTCTCTCTCTCTCTTGGGAGAAAGCCACCTTCTCCTGTATCCTGATGGGCGGTTGAAGCTCTGAATCTCACATCTCTTGTGTGAGGGAACTCGGGGAGGTCCCTGTCACAGTCTGTTTACTCAGACCTCTCGTCCTTTCCAGCGCCCTGTTAACATCCACTGCCCTTCTTGGCTCTTCCCTGGCCATTCCGAAAACGAGCCCTGAGGTGTGGCCTCTCCTGGGAAGAGAGGCCGGCCTCCTTGGGTCATGGGGGACTCCGGAAGCGCAGTCTCTGTCCTCCCAGGAGCTGGGTCTGAGGGAGCAGGACCGTCCTCTCGGACTTCTGCACTGCCCTCCTCAACCGAGAATGTCTCCCTCACAGGCTCCCAGCCTGATCTTCCTGGCGGTTAGTCCAGAAGAGAAGGAGTCGTGGATCAACGCCCTCAACTCGGCCATCACCCGGGCCAAGAACCGCGTCTTGGACGAGGTCAGGGGGCCCATTCGGAGGCGGGAAGGCCGGTGCTGAGGCAGTAATTGTGACCCACTGATGGGGGGGGAGCTGTGGGGTGGGCCCCAGTCATTCGTTCCCCCCCCCCAACCAGCTCCACTTCTTTGGCTCCCTTCAAACACCCCGTCCTCCTGCCACAGCTCCTCTCTCCCTGCTTCCTGATGCCCAGGGCCGGCCTCAGAGGCCCCGCGTGTGCGGTAAGGGCCTTGGCCTTGGATCTTCTCAGGAGCAGTGGACGGGGTGGGTTTATTTCCCAGTCCAGGCGTGCTCGGGCCACGGGGGCTGCCAGGTCGGGACAGAGTCCTTGAGAGCACCCGTGACTCACAGCGCCTCTCCTCAGGTCACCGTCGAGGAAGACAGCTATCTGGCGCACCCCACCCGAGACCGGGCGAAAATCCAGCACTCCCGCCGCCCCCCAACGCGGGGACACCTAATGGCCGTGGTACGTAAGATCGTAAGAAAGTAGAACCCGTGGAAGGGCCAGCTCCACGCCTTTCTCAGATGGGACAGTGTCCGAGACAGCCGGCCAGGGGCATTCGTGGTACCAAGGTCAAAGGCTGGGGAGGTCCCTCTGCCTGATTCCTCCAAATCTAAAGTATTTATTTAGCACCTACTCTGAGCTCAGAAGTCCTTGCCTTCAGTAACCGTATCATCCTCTGGGGGGAAATGAGATCTGCGCACAAGGAAAGTGGAAAGTAGAAGAGGTGGATGCTGGACCGGGAATATAAGCCACCATGCGGCGGCTGGCTGTCCCGACGGGTGACGGCATCAAGCACCAAGGTCCTTTCTGGGAGGAAGGTTCGCCTCGAACCGCTGTAACACACAGTGTGGCTCCTTCCGCTGCGCTGCCGGGGCTCCCCGTCTCTAGGGAGCGAGCCGGTGCGGGGTGGCAGAACCAGGAGAACGGGGCTGGGACCTAGCTGCGCGTTTCACTCTCCCTCCGTGATTCCCTGATGCTTGGCGCCTGCAGCAGAGCAGTGAGGACACAGTCACCGGGAAGGGTCGCCTACCATGAGGCACGATTGAGACACCGTGCGAATCCGCGCACCTGAGGCATCGAATACCCTTCTCGGTTTTTTATTCTAGTCTTCTGGAAAAAGAACAGGTTTTATTTGAATGCAGGGGTTCAGAGGCAGCTGAGGTGTGTGGCTTGGAGGACACTGACGGAAAAGGACAGGTCCTTGCCGCCAGGTGGGGTATCCTGTGTGGGTCAGACCCAGTTCGATGCTTAGAGTCCCCCCACACACAGGAAAACTGAAGTTTCTCTTCAGGAAACTCCCAAGAGAGCGGAGAGCGTGGGAGACAAGCAGGAGTTAGTGTAGATGGCAGGGAAATAGGAGAAATGTCCAAAGCGCCGTCAAAGGAATAAGCAGTGGTGACGACGTCGGAGGGCCGGGCGAGGACGGGCGCTTCTCACTTCGGGAAGGCCTGTTGAGGCGGAAAGTGCCCGGTTTGCCTCGCTCTTTCAGAACATCCCTCCCAAGGTGCCCGCCTGCGGCGCTTCTGCCCCTTCACTCCCGCCCTCTCCCTCTGCAGGCTTCCACCTCTACCTCGGACGGGATGCTGACCTTGGACCTGATCCAGGAGGAGGACCCTTCTCCTGAGGAGCCGACCTCCTGCGCTGAGAGCTTCCGGGTGGACCTGGACAAGTCCATGGCCCAGCTGACAGGCAGCCGGCGGAGGGCAGACTCCGATCGGACCCGGCCGTCCTCAGAGCGAGCGAGCGGCCTGCCCCGGGCTCGGGAGAAGCCGGACAGAGGGGCCACCTACACCCCCCAGGCCCCCAAGAAGCTGACGCCAGCAGAGAAGGGCCGCTGCGCCTCCTTGGAAGAGATCCTGTCTCCGCGGGACTCCAGCCCTGCCCGCGCCCTCCAACTGCGGCCCGAGGACCCCCCGGCCCTTGGGCCGCCCCACCCGGGCCAGCTGTCCCGCATCCAGGACCTGGTGGCCAGGAAACTGGAGAAGACTCAGGAGCTGCTGGCCGAGGTTCAGGGACTGGGAGACGGGAAGCGAAAGGCCAAGGACCCCCCTCGGTCGCCTCCGGACTCGGCGTCGGAGCAGCTGCTGCTGGAGACGGAGCGGCTGCTGGGAGAGGCCTCGTCGAATTGGAGCCAGGCCAAGAGGGTGCTGCAGGAGGTCAGGGAGCTGAGGGACCTGTACAGACAGATGGACCTGCAGAGCCCTGACCCCCACCTCAGGCCCACCGCCCAGCACAGTCAGTACCGGAAGAGCCTGATGTGAAGGAAGGGGGCGGCAGCGGTGGCTGGAACTCGGGGGACATGCAGACTCTGATCCCCGAGTGTGGCAGGATAAAGCTTTTTTATTTACCTCAGTCAAAAAAAAAAGGGATAAAAACCCACCAACTCTGTTGCTCGTACTGATGCCCAGCGCCCTTCCCACCCTCCTTTCCTTCCTTGTCTATCTGACACCTGCACTGCCTCTGGTTTGAGGAGGTGACCCCTACAGCAGTGTTAAGAAGCTTTCACGTAGAGGAGAAGAGAGAGGGGGACCAGGGCAGAGACTGGCCGGCCACACACACCACCCCTCTGAGGCGCAGGGGGGATGGTTCTCCCAATGACACGTGTCAGCTTCTGAGTTTGGGGCCAGGGCTGTTCTCTTGGGTCCCATTCCAGGATTTCCGTCGGAGGGTGAGCGTTTGGCTCCCCAGCCCCAGGGACAGGGAAGCCATCGCCACCTGTCTGTGCACACACAGGTGACGCCTGCCCAGCCCCGAGCAGGCGTGTGAGATCCCGCCAGACCCCAGCTTCCTGCCCTGTGGCCCCTGACTGAGACAGAGCTGCCTGGAGTTCTGCCCTGCCCGGTCTCCTAATCCCCCACACCCTTCCCAGTACTGACTCAGAGATCCAGTGCTGGACAGATGGCATTGGTTTGGTCCTTGGTGGGGGGCAGGGAGGGCAGTGCAGGGAAACTGGACAGCCGGCCCCACAGAAGAGCCCCACTAAGCACGAAACTGATTTGCAATGCGCGCGGGGCGGGCCGAGGGGAAAACCAAACGTGTGTGCGCCCGTGTTCCTCTTTTTGGCCAAGCGCGGGCTGGCAGTAGCCTCCCCCTCCTTCCTCAAACCTCTTCCAACGCTCATTGAGCCCTGACTCCGCCAAAACATCCTGATGCTCACACCACCACCCTCCCGGCTAGGCCTCCCTGCGTCCCTGATGGTGGATTCCACACACTCGTGTCATTCTGTTTGCTTCTTTCCTCTGAAGTCCCTGAGATCAGGTTAGCGACAGTGACAGGGTCCAGAGAAGGTCTGTGAAGGCAAAGGAAGAGTGGTTTTTGGCAAGAGGGGGACAGAGAACTTCATGAATCAAGTCAAGGGGTTAGAAACCACTTTGAAGTCCATGCACCCTGGGCCAGTCCCTTGACCCTTTTCCCCAAATCTCTGACCTCCAAGACCTGGAGCCTCTCTGGGGCTGACAGGGAAGACGGGATAACATGGGGACAGATGGCCTGGCGGTCCTGGCGGTGAGGCTGCACTCATGGGACGTTCAGGAAGACAGGGTAGGACTGAGAAAAGAAGAGTCCTCTGGGTCTCTGGAACCCCAACCCTTCATTCTGCTCTGGGATGCGTCTCCCATATCCCAATAAGCGTGCCGGGGGCCCGTCGCCAAGCTGAATGGTCTCAATGGAAGAGAGGTTCTTGCTTGCTTCTAAGCCCTGCACCGTGCAAGCCCGAACATTTCCCCTAGATCCGTACTTCTGTAAGCCAGTCTCTTCCCTGAGGAACGTGTATCGTACTTAGGTGAGGGACACCCCAGAGCGTCACCCGAATGTCGTCCGCAGGGTCTCCTGCGGTAGCACCTGAGGAAACCGATCCGCAGACCTGCCTTCCACCAAACAGGCCTTTCCCCTAAACTCGGCCCAGTCAGCAGATGTACCCATTGTCAAGCCAGGAAAATCGAAGTTACAAACATAACTTTCTTTCTTTGTGTAGGTCCCCATCTTTGTATTAATTTTATCTTACCAGTATTTTCCCTCTTTTCTTTCCTAAAAGCGAGAAGGACATATATGTCCCAACATGCCAATTACCTGTGGCTCCCGGGTGGGCTAGAGCACAGAGGGGGACTCTGGGAAGAGAATAACAGGCAAGGGGAGCAGAAAAGAAAAATCAGACACCGGGCCCTGGGGTCCCCAGGCACCAGAACCGGCCACAAGATAGTAAAAATGAGCCCAGCTCTGGAACCAGACAGATCTGGGTTCAAATTCTGACTTTTTAGTTACGATGCCCTGGGCAAGGCATTAGGCTTTCTGCGTGTCAGTTTCCTCATCTGCAAAATGGCCAGTTCTTGTCAGAGAGGTGAAGGTGATGTATGGGAGATGCCTGGCCTGGCAGCCGGTGAATTACTGTGGGCACTGAGCACACGGCTGCTGGGGCCACAGCTGCTGCTATTCTTAGCTAAATGACTCCGTGAGTTCTGCACGGCTAGGGCTAGGGGACAGCTGGGCTGAGGCCTAGGGCATGGGTTGATCACTATCACTTTGTTCGAGTAAATGAGCTGGGTCCACACACGGTGCCCACAGCCTTTCTTCAAGGAGAGAGTGCCAGGGACTGTGCTCAGGCTGGAGATGAGAGAGGAGGCAGCCAGACCCCTGTCATGGCGAACTGCAGATACTGGCATCAAGCCACCGTTCCCATTAGAATATTAGGTTAGGGGCGCCTGGGAGGCTCAGTCGGTTACATGTCTGACTTCGGCTCAGGTCATGATCTCACGGTTTGTGGGTTCAAGCCCTGCGTCGGGCTCTGTGCTGACAGCTAGCTCAGAGCCTGGAGCCTGTTTCAGATTCTGTGACTCCCTCTCTCTCTGTCCCTCCCCTCCTTGTGCTCGCTCTCTCGCAAAAATAAACATTTTCTTTTTTTAAACTAGCTTAAAGGGGACCCTAAAGGTGGGCTGCCGGCACGATCCCTGTTAGCCCAGAGCGAGCACAGGCAGGACGGGAGGGCAACAGCACTGGGACCCAGTCCCCCCTCTCCCAGGACCTCCGACCCCTCATTCCATCATCCCAACTTCTTCACCTGCCATATTGCCCCACTCCCTCCAGGTTGCTGGGTTCTGGGTAAGCAGTAGGCCCAGCAGGGGATTTGAGCCACTACCAACAGACACCCTTCAGGGTGTGGATTTATTCATCCTCCCCTTCTCTCCTCCATCAGCTGGGCTACATCTTCTCTTACACAAATGATCTGGAAAAGGGAGACTCTTTGGGATGCCCCAGGATGGGGAGATGAGGATACCCAGGCCCCAGGGTTGAAGCCGGGTAAGGAGTGGAGACGGTGAAGAGCTATGTGTCATTCTGTATGTCAGTGACAGTCCCCTCCACTTTGCCTGCCCTTCCCCAGTCACCAAGGTAGGGATTTGGGGGCCAGGCGGCAAATATCCGAGGTGTTGACCTGAAGAGCTGATGGGGTCCTGGGCATGTTCCTTCGCAGAGCTATGGGATGTTTAGGGTGAGAAGAAAAGGGGAATCCCCCGCAAGTTTCCCTGACTCCTACTCCTCGCCTTCCGAAACCAAGCCAAGCCTGGAGCTCTGACCCTCCGGAAACAGCCCTTGCCCCCTTTCCCAGCCCCTCTGTCAACAGCGCAGTATACCTCAGTCTCCCCTAAACAGCAGTCCCCCCAAAAGCTCTCCCTTTTCTACACCTCTCAGGCCAGCAAACCTAGCCCTATTCCATAACACACACCCCCCACCAGCACCCAGCTCGGCTCCAGCCCCAGCCGCCTCCCCTTCTCACTCCCTTCCCCTGCTCGGTTCATTTCTCTTCCTCCTTTCTTCCCAGCTCCCAGGCTCCAAACCACAGCAGCCAATCCCCGGCCTGCTCTGGAGCCACACCATATAAGGAGAGGTTGGAAAGAAACCCGAGTAAATGCAGGAGCAAACACACGCGCGCGCGCACACACACACACACACACACACACACGCACACGCACACACCCTAGAGTTGGCGCCCCCTTCTGCACCAGACCCCATGTGCGTTCTTCCACGAGGGTGACAGCAGCCCCAGAGCCCCCTGTCCCTGGCTCACCCCACCCACTGGAGGAGGAACCTGGGTGCCTCTCCCCGCCTTTGTTCACGCCCCCCCCCCACCATCCCTCCAACCAGTTGCCTCTGACCTAGATTTTCTGCACTAATTACAAGCCTAACGAGATCTAACAAACACCCAACTTAGCACAGCTGAGACCCTTGAGGTCAATTAGTGCAACCCAGCTCCGCTCAGCAAGTGAGAGATGGAGCCAGAAGCCCTTGTGCTGCCTCGCCCCAACCCCAGCCCAACCCAGCCTTGGAAACCGGCAGGGGGAGAATGCAAAAATTAGCAGGACCCGTTGAAAAAGAGGATCTTGGAGAGTGCGGAAAACTGCACTGAAGCTGGGAAGAACAGAGCCCCAGCTCCTCTTATCAGGAGGGTAGAGGTTGGTGCAGTGACAGAAATGAAGGACATAAGGCAGTTTTCTTTCTCTTAAAGACAATATGGAGCATAGGATCTCAGAAGGGCCGGTAGCCCTAGAATCTTGGTCGGCACCAGTTTCCGAGGCTTCAGCCCTCTTTGCTTTGGGCAAGTTGGGGTTGTGTCCCCTGTCCTTCCTGCTGGTTTGGAATAACTCTGAAGTCACCTCTTTCTTTCAGAAATGCCCTTTCTTTCATGCTTGCTCTTCCTTCTTCCAGGTATTAACACAATGAGAGAGCAAACAGCCCCTTCCTCCTGAGAAACTCAGAAAAGTGTAAAATAAAGGTGATCGGGTTTGGGTGACCGACATATTGCGATAATGCCCACATTACTGTCTTCTAGAAGAAGAATGGGAAGAAATAGTCTGAAGGAGCCAGGAACCTGGTGGGCAGGGCGATTCACAGAAGCATCACGTCTCTATGTGGAGGACTCCCAGATTTGCTTTCCGGGCCCGAACCTGCCTCTGAAATAAAGGCACTTACAGCCACGTGCCTGTCTGACATCTCTACTTCAGAGTCCATAGGCATCTTAAACTTGACACAAATGTGGAAGATCTTTAAATAATTGTCCTTGATGAGTCAGTCTTCCTCCATGCTCTTTTGCAATGTGAGTTTACCCTCCTTCCCCCCTCCAAAGACATCGCTATTTATCCAGCTGCCATGTGAATCTGGGTCTGCCTTGATTTCACCAATGGAATGCGCCATTATGTAAGTTCCAGAGCTTAGACCCTAAGAGGTCATGGGGTTCCCTCGCTGCGTGTAAAAAGCCTGGGCTAGCTTTTCCCACGGAGGGAAAGAGGTCCTGAAACCACATGGAATCATCCCAACGTCCAAGCCTCCAGCAAACACTGGCTAAATGTAGCCCACTATGCAAGACCAGACGACCAACTTTCCAGTCAATCCACTTAACTGTGAGAAGGTGATACGTCATTGTTGTCTAAGCCACTAAGTTTGGGGTGGCTTGTTATTCAGCAGTAGATACAGAAACAGGAATTGGTATGTGGAAGTGGAATACTGCTGTAATTAAAACCTAAAACACATGGCATTGGCGTTGGGAGCAGGGAGCAGACAGAGGCTAGGAGGGCAGGCGGCAAAGAGACTATTAGTAGAGGCTGGATGAACGGGGAGGAAATTGCTATCGGATGCGCTGAGAAAGGGTCGCCTGTGTTACAGAGTGGTGGGAGAGTTTATGAAACCGTCACTTGTCGTTCTTGGAAAATAGAAAATGTACCTAATGAAGTTGTTGGAGGTGGCTCAGGGGACCTCCAAGCAGAATGTTGACAATACCAACATGCTTTACTTAGCTGTAAATGATTGAGTATTGAGAGAGAAAGGAACCAAAGAAGGAACCAGTTTTCAAGCAAAATTTGAGGGGGGAAATAATAAAGAGACAGGAACAGTCTCCTGCCAGAAGAAAATGAAGAAATTGAAAGCCTTGTGCACTGTTGGTAAGAATGTAAAATGGTGCATCCACTATAGGAAACAAAATGGTGGTTCCTTAAAAAAAATTATTACATGATCTAGCAATCCTACTCCTGGTATAAATCCAAAAGAACTGAAAGCTAGATCTTGAAGAAATATCTGCTCACCCATGTTTATAGCAGCATTATTCACAGTGGACTATAACTCAAGAGAGATGGAAGTCACTCAAGTGTCCATCAAAGGATGAATGGATAAACCAAATGTGCTGTATACCTATAATGAAATAGTATTTAGCCTTAAAAAGGAAGGAAATCTGTCATATGCTTACACGAATGAACCTTGAGGACATTATGCTAAATGAACTAAGCCAAACACAAAAAAACAAGTGCTGTATGATTCCCCTTATGTGAGGTCTCTAAAATAGTCAAATTCATAGAAACAGAAAGCAGACCGGTGGTTTCCAGGAGTGGGGGGAAGGGGAAAATGGGGAGTTGTTTGATGGGTACAGAGTTTCAGTACTGCAAGAAGAAAAAGTTCTAGAGCTGATTGCACAACATTGTGAATATGCTTAACACTACTGAACTCCCCGCTTAAAAATGGATAAGTTTTATCACATCTCGTATTTTATTTATTTATTTTTTTAATGTTTTTACTTATTTCTGAGAGAGAGAGAGACAGCATGAGCAGGGGAGGGTCAGAGAGAGAGGGAGACACAGAATCTGAAACAGGCTCCAGGCTCTGAGCTGTCAGCACAGAGCCCGATGCGGGGCTGGAACCCACAAACTGTGAGATCATGACCTGAGCCAGAGTTGGACGCTTAACCAACTGAGCCACCCAGGCGCCCCAGCCTCAGTTAAATGTAAAAACTTTTAAAAACACTTTCAAAATGTCATGAACCCTTGCCCAGTTCCTACACCTGAAACTGTTTTCAGACCTGAAATCTATTGAATGAAAATGGGGCTGGGCCCCCAGGAGGAAGGACCCTACAGCAAGTACGTAATGTGATATTTCCACCAGTCCTTCTCCCAAAGGTACTGAGAGCCACTTACTTGGGCGACTGCAAACTAGAGGAGAGGAAGTCTCCAGTACAACATAAGGTCTGAAATGATGTTCCGAGACCTGAAATGTCATTGTGGACTCTCACTAGAGTGGTGGGTGATGGGCCCAGTCAAAATGGAGTCCTGGCCATCTCAAGGTGCTCTGTGGGCCCATGGCCCCACCTGGTGGTCATTGCCCCAGTTTCTGAATGTATAAGTGGAATTGATAATATTTGGCTGTTAGGAAAGCCCCTACAGTGAGTCATTGGTTTTTGTAAGAGCTGGGGGCAGAGGGACTCAGTCCATTAAGCATTCATCCAACTCTTGATTTCGGCTCAAGCCATGATCTGACTCAGGTCAGGATCTCACAGTTCATGGGTTCAGGGCAATGTCAGCCCTGCATCAGCCTCCACACTGGCGATGCAGAGCCTGCTTGGGATTCTCTCTCTCTCTCTCTCTCTGCCCCTCCCCAGCTCATGCACTCGCTCTCTCTCAAAATAAATAAATAAACCGTAAGAGCTATCACAGTGGGGGAGCTTCTGAAATTGTGCCCCTCTCCCCAATCTTGCACTTCCAAAGTAAGATGGCAACTAAAAACGATATCCCAGAACAAACGGGTGGTTGCCAGAGAGGAAGGGAGTGGAAGAGATGGGCAAAATGGGTGAACGGGGGTGAGGGTGGGCGGTGCAGGCTTCCCATGATGAATGAATAACCCACAAGGATGAAAGGTCCACACGGTGAGTGTAGTCAGTGGTACTGTACTAGTGATGTATGGCGACAGAGGGCAGCTGCCAGATCTCCATGTTGTACACTGAAGCTAATGCAACATTGTGCGTGAACTATACTTCCATTTCAAATATATATCCCATTTCAGAGGAAAGACTGAGATCAGCACCACCCTTAAGGATCTCAAAGGATAGGGGTGCCTGGGTGGCTCAGCTGGTTGGGCGTCCGACCAGCTCAGGTCATGATTTCACAGTCCGTGAGTTCGAGCCCCATGTCGGTCTCTGTGCTGACAGCTCAGAGCCTGGAGCCTGCTTCAGATTCTGTCTGTCTGTCTGTCTCTCTCTCTCTCTCTCTCTCTCTCTGCCCCTCCCCTACTCGTGCTCTCTCTCTCAAAATAAATAAATAAAGATTTAAAAATATATATGGAAAGGGGGGACATGCTAATGAATCCTCTTTAAAAAAAAAGATCTCAAAGGACAGTGGTCTCCATCATACTCTGTTTCATTTGCCCGTCTGGCTCCTGCGGGAAAGAAATGGATCCCGGAGAGCGACACTGGACCACAGCCAACTCACTGCAAGCCCCAATTGCAGCCATGGTGCTGGATGTGGTCCCATTGCTAGATCAGGTAAACATGGCTTCAAGCACCTGACGTGTGGCCAGGGATTTAACATGCGCATCCTTCTTTATCTCAGTCAGGAGAGAGGCCCAGAAACAGCATTCACGCAGATGGAACAACGTCCATTTAGCTCTTCCCTGGGCTAGACGCCCCCCAGTCTATGTCGTGATGTAGCCAGAAAAGACCTGGACCATGTGGACATCCTAGAGAAATCACATTGACCCACTGCCTCAATGGCATTATGCTAAGCATTGAGAATAGGCAACAGGTGGCTAGGCTTCATAAGATACAGTCACTCAAGAGGGTGGGGTATAAACTTTGTGAAGATTCTAGGGATCTCCCCCGTCAGTAGTTTGGGGGACCAAGTGGTCGGAGGCACGCTAGGCCATCCCCTATAAAGAAGAGACAGGCTGCTGCATCTTACATCCCTCATACCTGGCAGACCTCTTTGTTCTGGAAATGATATGTTCAACACCTAGGAATATTGGTCCATCCCATATCCTGGGTGACACACGAGGTTGTGGCTCTGGGTGGGGACTGAGACAAGGATGTTGAGCCTGACTAGCAGCAGGAGGTGGAATGCTACCACACCTGGGGCAGGAATATGTACTGGGAATACGGGAACTCAGGCGACCCATACGGGCACCTCTTGGCACCCTGTTGCCTAATCGTGATGTCAATGACAGGCGTAGCACAGCCCATGAGGGGCGAGGTTAACAGGGGCTCAGACTGCCTAGAGAATAAGGGTTGGGGTTATTCCACCAGGTAAGCCATCAAGACCTGCAGAGATGAGAGTGGAAAAAATCTCTGGTAGAGAAAGAGAGTAGACTATGGAGTGGATAATGGAGCAGAGAGATAAGTTACCAGCTGCAGCCCCAGCAATAGCCTGCGGCTAATCCCCTGCCCATCCATTACCAAGTCCGCGTAAGAAGAGAGCTCACTAGCACCCTGGAAGGGCTACCCCTCATCTGTAGCTGGAAAGTGGATCCACACAGCACAAGGGATGGACTGCGGTGGCCCCGGAGGTGCCCCGTAGACTTTGCCTTTCAGGGAAGAGCTTGCAGATGGGCTGCAAGAAGGACAGTCAGCCGGGGCTCCTGGGTGGCTTAGTCGGTTAAGCGTCCGACTTTCGCCTTGGTCATGATCATGCGGTTTGTGAGTTCGAGCCCCGCGTCGGGCTCTGTGCTGACTGCCAGCTCAGAGCCTGGAGCCTGTTTCAGTCTGTGACTCCCTCTCTCTCTGACCCTCCCCTGCTCATGCTGTCTCTCTCTCTCTCTCTAGAAATAAATAAAAAAAAAAAACAATAAAAAAAAAAAAAAGGATAGTCAGCCATCAGCCTTCAGCTGCTAGAAGCTTCAGGCTCTGTCTCCTTGTCAAGCCAGGACGCAACCCTCCCAGGCAGCCCCCAGCCGGTGGGCTGATGGCAGAGCGAGGGGTCACTAGGACCTGAACGTCTCTGCCCAATGGGAGCTCCTCTCAGGAGAATCTTCGCCCTGGGGGTCCCCAATGGGTTGCCCAAGGTTTTATCTGCATTTCTGACTGAAGCTCTTGCTGCCCAAGCCTGCTTCCTGTCCCCTTTCCTGTCACAGACATACCCCCTCCTTAAACCTCTTACAACCCCCAACTCCTCAGCATCTACCTCCCAGAGGACCCAACCAACATACCTCCTTCCTCTTGACCTTCCCAGCGCCGACATCCAATCTGTCTGCAAGCCTTTCAGCTCCACCTTAAAAGCCTCTTTCGGATCTGACCAGGCCTAGTATTCTCTGTCTCTCCCCTGCCAGGCCTTTGTCATCCACATAACCACATGGTCTCCTGACTCTCTCTCTGCTTCAGTTCTGCCCCGTTCAGCAGCTGGCGTGTCTTCTTAAAGCAATTCTTGTAAGTTTGTTTTAAAGGAAGGCATTTATTTACTTATTTATTTATTTACTTTTAAATGTTTATTTGTTTTTGAGAGAGGGACAGAGACAAGCTGGGGAGGGGCAGGGAAGGAAGGAGACAGGGGATCTGAAGCAGGCTCTGCACTGACTGACAGCAGTGAGCTCGATGGAGGGCTCGAACTCATGACTCATGAAACTGTGAGATCGTGACCTGAGCAAAAGTCAGATGCTTAACGGACTAAGCCCCCAGGCACCTCCGGGAGGCATTTTTTAAAAGTGTTTATTTCCTTATTTTTGAGAGGGCCAGAGGGTGCATGGGGGAGGATCAGAGAGAGAGAGAGAGAGAGAGAGCGCAACCTGGAACCTGACATCATGACCTGAGCCGAAGGCAGGTGCTTAAGCCACCCAGGCGCCCCTGCAATTCTTGTAATTTGCCTACTTAAAACCGTCCAAGCTTCACGGCACTCTTAAAATAAAAACCCAATGAAAATCCAGACTCCTTTCCCTGGAAAATAAGGCCCTTGGTCATCTGACCCATGCACACCTCCCACCTTCTGTTTTCCTCGTCCAGCCACATAGACCTCCTTCCTACTCATCAAATATACCGACTTCCTTTCCACCTCAGGCCCTTTGCCCTTGCCATTCCTTCTACCCCGAAACATTCTAGTTCTCTTCCTTAAAATCATTATTCAAGTGTCAACTCCCCTGAGAGCTCTTTACTAGTCAACTTTGTCACTTCCAGGGTGAGCACCCCTTCCCATGGCCTTGCTCCGTGTCACATCAGTACTTGCTTCCTTCAATTCCTTCAAGGATTACTGCAGTCTAATTATTTGCCTCGTTTGCCTGGGGCCTTGACTTGTTCACTGTTCTCTCCCAGTGCTCTGCACACAATGTAAATGCAACAATTATTTGTGTAATGAATGAGTGATTAAATAAAGTCCCACTCGAACCTCTGCTACATTCATCCCCACCATTTACTTCCATTGTAATAATATTAATACATCTCGATGGCCCATCACGGTTTTTAAGTAGCATATTCTTCTACACACTTTTTTAATTTGTGGGGCTTAAGAATTAACCCTGTGAGGAAAATAAAACAGAGATGATCCCCAAATAAAAGATAGAGAAAAAAAGCAAAACAAAAAACTCCAAACCAAAAACTGAAGCTGACAGAAGTAACCAAACTAGAAAGTGTCAAAATCTGAATCAAAAATCAGGTTTTGGGGGGCATCTGGGAGGGTGGTCGGTTGAGCATCTGACTTTGGCTCAGGTCACGATCTCAGTTTGTGGGTTCGAGACTCGCATCGGGCTCTGTGCTGACAGCTCAGAGCCTAGAGCCTGCCTTCAGATTCTGCCTCTCCCTGCTTGTGCGCTCTCTCTCTCTCTCTCTCACTCTCTCTCTCTGAAAAATAAATAAACATTTAAAAAATTTAAATCAGGTTTTGGGAAATGCAATGATGTCTGACACCAGCTGTCAACCGCAGGTAGGCTAAAATTCATAGATAGAGGCAGGGAAAAGACCGAAACAAAGCCGGGCAGTGACATCAAAGTAACAAGACACAGTAATCCACTTGACTTGCTCTGATGATATACTACAGCACCTTGACCCACAACATCCTACAGATTAACATGCCAAGAAAATGCTAGCTGAAATGTAAAATTCGGGTTTTCACTGATGGGGGGGGCAGTTACACACCTGGGTATGGGTACGTGTGGCTTCTTTCTCCCACTTTTTATAGAAGGCAGCTGTGATTGTTACCTTTTGAGTAAAAGCCGGCATCATGCTGTCTTTAAAAACCATTTGTTAAATCTCCAAGTTGCAAAGTATGTTTCATCTTGGATTGTAACTATTTGTTTATTTACTTTTCTCCCAACTAGATGCTGAGCGGTTTACAAAGCTTTGTAATGAAGTAGTTACAAAAGCATAATAAAAGCTTCATAATGATAATGAAAGTATTGAAGTTCTTGACCAAAAAGCCGGGTTCCCGTTCTGGCTCTGCTCCTTACTGGGGTTTTGACCTTGGACAGGACTCAATTCCTAAATCGATTTCCTCATCCGCAAAGTGGAATTACTCATGTCTGTTCTGTTTACCTATAGGGTTACTGTAAGAATCAAATGAGTCCATGGATTTTTAAGGTGTTTAAGATATAAACTAAAATATCTTGCCAATGGTATTTAGTTTTTCAATGAAAAATTATTTTTTGTTTCAAGGTTATATTTAAGTTCTAGTCAGTTAATATATAGCGTAATATTGGTTTCAGTAGTAGATTTTAGCACTTCATCACTTACATATTGCACCCAGTGGTCATCACAAGTGCCCTACGTCATGCCCATCCCCCATTTAGCCCATCCCCCATTCACCACCCCTCCAGCAATCCTGTTTGTTTTCTATCAGAGAACATATGAGTCTCTTACGGTTTCCCTCTTTCTCTTTTTTTTTCTTCCTTACCCTGTGATCATCTGTTTTGTTCTTAAATTCCACATATGAGTGAAATCATATGGTATTTGTCTTTCTCTGACTTATTTTGCTTAGCATAATACACTCTAGCTCCATCCATGTCATTACAAATGGCAAGATTCCATTCTTTGTGATGGGTGAGTAATATTCCATTGTATATATCCCACATCTTCTCTATCCATTCATCAGTCAATGGACATTTGGGCTCTTTCCATAATTTGGCTATTGTTGATAATGCTGCTATAAATATCGGGGTGCATGTGCTCCTTCAAATCAGTATTTTTATATCCTTTGGACAAATTTCTAGTGGTGATTGCTGGGTCCTAGTGTAGTCTATTTTTAACTTTTTGAGGAATCTCCATACAATGTTCCACAGCGACTGCACTAGTTTGCATTCCCACTAACAGTGCAAGAGGGTCCCCTTTTTTCCGCATCCTCACCAACATCTGTTATTCCTGGTGTTCTTAATTATAGCCATTCTGACAGGTGTCAAGTGGTATCTCATCGTGGTTTTGATTTGTATTTCCCTGATGATGAGTGATGTTGAGCATTTTTTCATGCACCTGTTAGCCATCTGGATGTCTTCTTTGGGAAAATGTCTATTCATGTCTTCTCCCCATTTCTCAACCGGACTATTTGTGTTTTGGATGTTGAGTTCGATAAGTTCTTTATAGATTTTTAGATACTAACTCCTTATCAGATATGTCACTTGCAAGTATCTTCTCCCATTCTGTAGGTTGCCTTTTAGTTTCTTTCTCTGTGTAGATGCATTTTATCTTGATGAAGCCCCAAGAGCTCATTTTTGCTTTTATTTCCCTTCCCTCCAGAGATGAGTCAAGTACAAAATTGCCCCAGCTGAAGTCAAAGAGGTCACTGCCTGTGTTCTCCTCTTGGATTTTGATGGTTTCCGGTCTCGTGTTTGGGTCTTTCATCCATGTTGAATTTATTTTTGTGTGTGATGTAAGAAAGTGGTCCAGTTTCATTCTTCTGCATGTCGCCATCCAGTTTTCCTGGCACCGTTTGCTGAAGAGGCAGTTTTTATTCCATTGGATATTCTCTCCCGCTTTGTCCAAGATGAGTTGGCCATACAGTTGTGGGTCCATTTCTGGGTTCTCTATTCTGTTCCATTGATCTGAGTGTCTGTTTTTGTGCCAGTACCATACTGTCTTGATGACTATAGCTTTGTAATACAGCTAGAAGTCCGGGATTGTCATGCCTCCAGGTTTGCTTTTCTTTTTCAAGATTGCTTTGACTATTTGGGGGGAACACTATTTTTTAAATGATATGAATTTTACTAGGATATAAAATATGATTGGGGAAAATTGGGAAAACAGACTTGAGATTTCCTTTATCCTGGGTCGATAAAGAGCAAGGTAGCTACCTCTCACCTTCTGGGTCCTGTAAGTAATCTAGAAGGGACCTATTCCTGGTGTCTGCTGTTTATTACTTATGTGTCTTCCCTGAGTCTCAGTTTCTTTTTTTTTTTTTTTTTTTTATGTTTTATTTATTTTTGAGAGAGAGAGAGAGACAGCGTGAGCAGGAGAGGGACAGAAAGAAAGGGAGACACAGAATCCAAAGACAGACTCCAGGCTCTGTGCTAGCAATCAGCACAGAGCCCGACGTGGGGCTTGAACCCACAAACTGCGAGATCATGACCTGAGCCAAAGCCAGATGCTTAACCGACAGAGTCATCCAGGCGCCCCGAGTCTCAGTTTCTTTATATCAGTCTCTCTGAGCTTCAGTTATACCACCTGCTTTGTGGGACTAAAACATGCCTTACTTACCCTGGCTGGTTTGCTGGGAGGTCCCCATTATAATGATCACTGCTGCTAAGATCTCTCAGCCAGCCACAGAGTGATACACAAATATAAATAACTCTAGTAATATTTTCCTAAAGTGATGAACTTTCAGGCATGGCTTAAGTAAAATACACAGGCTGGGGGCACTTGGGTGGCTCAGTCGGTTAAGTGTCCAACTCTTGATTTCGGCTCAGGCCATGATCTCATGGTTGTGAGATCGAGCCCCACATCAGGCTCAGCATGGAGTGTTGAGCCTGCTTGGGATTCTCTCCTCTCTTTCCCTTTCTCTCTGCCCCTCCCCCATGTGTGTACACACACACTCTCTTTGTTTCTCTCTCCCCCTCCCTCTCTCAAAATAAATAAACTTTAAAACACACACAGAGGTTGCAACTATGAGAGGTTGACACTGGCCACCCACAGGCACAACCTAGGAAAGAATAGATTATGCTTCACGGTCTCGGATTGGATCACATACTGCCTTACAAAACTCCATTCTGTCGAGACCTTGGAAGAAAGCACAATAGGCCCTTTGATGTCCATTGGCTTATTCCACCTTCCCAGTGCTGTGCCAACCAGGAAATATTACGCCCATTTTCCTGATGAGGGGACTGAGACTTGCAGATGTTGGCACTTTCCAGAATCACGCAACTGGTCAATAGGTGCTTCGGGAATGAACTCTTCCACCAGCAGTGGGAGAAGACAAATGTGCTTAGATGAAAGGAGGTGGCCTTGCACAACTGGCCCATTTCTCATTCCTCCCCGACATAACTTTCTTTTCAAGTCATCAAACCTATTTTCTTTTACAAATCTTCCTGTTTCTCACTATGGCTAGGGTGCCCAGAGAAACAATTGTGACAGCAGGCAGATTCAGGGTGCAATAGGGCGAGAGCTGTAGATGGGCAAGAATGTGTTTCTAACCAGAAGGAGTGTGGTCAGTGTTCACACAGCGTTCACACCTCCCACCTTGAAAGATCTTTAATTGGTAAGGAAGCGGCTACTGCTTGTTACAAACGGCCAGCTCTAGGGGCGCCCAGGGGGCTCGGTCAGATGAGCATCTGACTCTTGGTTTCTGCTCAGGTCATGATCCCAGACTCGTGGGATCGAGCCCTGGATTGGGCTCTGCGCTGAAAGCATGGAGCCTGCTTGAGATTCTCTCTCTCCCTCTGCCCCTCTCCTCTCCCTTGTACACACTCTCTCCCTCTAAAATAATAAATAAATAAATAAATAAATAAATAAATACCCAGCTCTTAAGTCACCTCCCAATTGTACACATGGACTTGAAGGTCTGCAGAAATGCCTACTGCTCTCCCATCATCACCCTCACAAATATGGCAACTTACCACAGACGCAAGTCAAGAATAGGGGCCCCCGGGTGGCTCAGTCAGTTGGACATCTGACTTCGGCTCAGGTCATGATCTCATGGTTTGTGGGTTCAAGCCCTGTGTTGGGCTCTGTACTGACAGCTAGTTCAGAACCTGAAGCCTGATTCTGATTCTGTGTCTCCCTCTTTCTCTGAACCTCCCTTGTTCATGCTGTCTCTCTCTCTTAAAAATAAATAAAACATTAAGACATTTTTAAAAAATAGTTCTTCAGTCACAAAAAGGCTAGAGTCCCTGTTTATGTATAAACCTTTTTTTGCCACCTAGAATTCTTCCTTCATTAATTCACGTGGCTGCTCTTCAATCTAATTTAAAATCTAATTTAGGGGTGCCTGGGTGGCTCAGTCAGTTAAGTGTCCGACTTCCACTCAGGTTATGACCTCACAGTTTGTGGGTTTGAGCCCAATGTCGGGCTCTGTGCTGACAGATCAGCTCAGAGCCTGGAGCCTGTTTCAGATTCTGTGTCTCCCTCTCTCTCTCTGACCCTCCCCTGCTCACGCTACCTGTCTTTCTCTCTCTCTCAAAAATAAATAAAATATTTTAAAACAATTTTTTAATAAATAAATAAAATATAATTTAGTGGTACTTGGGTAGCTCAGGTGGTTAAGCATCCGACCCTTGGTGTCAGTTCTCAGGTCATGATCTCCCAGTTCATGAGATCCAGCCCTGCGTCGAGCCTCTTTGAAGGCATCTTCTCTCTCCCCCTCTCTGCCCCGCCCCCGCTCTCACACACACTCTCTCAAAATAAATAATTTTTCTTAATGTTTTATTTATTTCTAGGAGAGAGAGAGAGAGACAGCGTGAGCAGGGGAGGGTCAGAGAGAGAGGGACTCACAGACTGAAACAGGCTCCAGGCTCTGAGCTGGCAGTCAGCACAGAGCCGGAGCGGGGCTCGAACCCACGAACCGAGAGATCATGACCTAAGCGAAAGTCGGACGCTTAACCGACTAAGCCACCCAGGCGCCCCAAAATAAATAAATTTTTAAAAATTAAAAAAAAAAATTTAAATAGATAAAATCTAATTCAAATATCAAAAATTGGAAACAGCCCTGAAGTCTATCAGTTTGGAGAGCAATATAAATAAATTGTAACACATTCACTCAGTGGATCATTAAGCAATCATTAAAAAGAATGAAGTAGGGGCACCTGGGTGGCTCAGTCGGTTGGGCGTCTGACTTCGGCTCAGGTCATGATCTCACAGTTCGTGGATTCGAGTCCCGCATTGGCTCTGTGCTGACAGCTCAGAGCCTGGAGCCTGCTTTGGATTCTGTGTTTCCCTCTCTCTGACTCTCCCCTGCTCGTGCTGTCTCTGTCTGTCTGTCTCTCTCTCTCAGAAATAAGTAAAACCTTAAAAAAAAAAAGAAAGAATGAAGTAGATGTGGCAAAACTGCCAAAATATGTTTAAGTGACTTAGTACAGGGAAGAGCAAGTGCATTGTATGTTCTCATGTTTATAAAGAGAAAAACATTTTAATATTTATTTTAATACAAATAAATATTATTTTTACAAAATATTAAAAGTAACAAGCATAGGGGCGCCTGGGTGGCTTAGTCGGTTAAGCGTCCAACTTTCACTTAGGTCATGATCTCGCGGTTCGTGGGTTCGAGCCCCGCGTCGGGCTCTGTGCTGACTGCCAGCTCAGAGCCTGGAGCCTGTTCCAGTCTGTGACTCCCTCTCTCTCTGACCCTCCCCTGCTCACGCTGTCTCTCTCTCTCTCCTAGAAATAAAAAAAAAAAAAAACATTAAAAAAAAAAGTAACAAGCATAGCTCACGTTATCGTGCTTCACAAATACTGCCTTTTGTACAGATTCAAGGTTTGCGGCAACCCGGCCTCAAGCAAGCCTAACAGCACCATTCTACCAACAGCATTTGCTCATTTCCTGCCTTTATCACATTTTGATAATCCTCGCAATATTTCAAGCTTTTCCATTATTATTTGTTATGGTAATCTGTGACCAGTGATTACAACTTGCTGACAGCTCAATCACATTTTTTACCAATAAATTATTTTTTAATTAAGGCATGTACAGTTGTGTAGACACAGTGTTATTGCACATCTAACCGACTACAGTGTCATATATATGTCATCATAACCTAGATGCACCGGGAATCCACAACATCCATTGAACTAACCTTATTGCAATATCTGTACTGGAGCCCGCAGTGTCTCTGCCTGTGTTAGTGTGGGCAGGAAGTGAGGTTCTAACAGAACACCTGGCGGTCAGCAGCTATCGGGAAGGTCAGAGGCCTGTGCTGGCGGCACTCCGCAAGCAGCCGGGTCAACCCAGACAGGCCCGAGATGATGGGAGCCACCAGGGCGCGGGACCCCTGACCAAATTAGGAAAAAATCTTGGGAAGCCCTGCTTGCAGCCCCAGGTAGTGAATATTGAATCCCCTGGTTAACACCTGTCAATAAACGACAGAAACACGATCCCAGGGCACATGGTTCTCTCTCTAAGAGCTCGCAGCTCTCGTATCTCCAGAGTGTACTTTTCTTTTCTTTTTTTTTTTAAATGTTTTATTTATTTCTAGAAGAGAGAGAGAGAGACAGCGTGAGCAGGGGAGGGTCAGAGAGAGAGGGAGTCACAGACGGAAACAGGCTCCAGGCTCTGAGCTGGCAGTCAGCACAGAGCCCGACGCGGGGCTCGAACCCACGAACCGCGAGATCATGACCTAAGTGAAAGTCGGACGCTTAACCGACTAAGCCACCCAGGCGCCCCCAGAGTGTACTTTTCACTTTAATAAACATCTCTGCTGGTGTTACTCATCCTCTGTGCTTTGTGTCTGTTCTTGAATTCCTTCTTGTGCCCAGACCAAGAACCTTCGGCCGCTCCTTCTGCTCTGGCTGTGTCGAGGCCTCAGGGCCCAGGGTCTCCCCAGGTCACCTGGCAGCGCCTGTATAAGCTTATGCTGGCACAAAACGTGTCTCAAAGAGCACATGGAAACTGTTCATCGTGGTTGACTTTCGGTGAGGAGACATATTTTCATGGCATATCTTTACTGCTGTTGGATTCTACCATAGCATGTATTACTCTTTCGATTAAAAAACAGCTTTAAAAAATGAACTCAAATTCTTTATTCCTCAAAAGCGTTCCTTGTCCATCCTACTTCTTAAATATCTCCTAAATCTGATTCCCTCTCCCCCACCGACCTCTCCCCCTGACCAGGGGTTGACTGTGCTTTGTTCCCGGAGACAAAAATCTAGAAGAGGCAGATTTTTTTTTTTTTACACAAGTATTGTAAAAGAATATCACTCTGAGAACAGCAGTAAATACCCAGAATGTTAAGTTAAATTGAAAGCTATTGAAAGGCACATCACCAGGACTCCTGGGTGGCTCAGTTGGTTGGGCGTGCAACTTTAGCTCAGGCCATGATCTCCCCATCTGTGAGTTCAAGCCCCGCATCGAGCTCTGTGCTGACAGTCGGAGCCTGGAGCCCATTTCAGGTTCTGTGTCTCCCTCTCTCTGCCCCTTCCCCACTCACACTCTGTCTCTCAAAAATGAATAAACGTTAAAAAAAAAAAAAAGAAAGAAAGAAGAAAGAAAGGCACATCACCAATCACGCACATCTCCCCATTTGCAAGGCATATCTTAAATGGCAGAGTTGCTTGAAGGTCAAGGCACATTACCAGCCACACCCATTTGCAAGGGTGTGCGGTCTTGAATGGCAGAGTTGCTTGAAGGTCAGTCTGGGGATGTTTGCCCTGAGAGCCAAAACCTCTCTTCGTGGTTCCGCCCCCACAGGGTCAGGCCCCCTCTCCTCAACTGCTGAACCCGTTTTGTCATTAGTCTCACTGATTCCATTGTTTCCCTTCCTCTCTCTCCCTAAAGCCGTGCCCACACTGCAATCAGAAGGATCTAAAATTTAAAAGACACTAAGATTCCCCATTGTACTTGAGGTAAAACCTACTTCTTCAACGTGGCTTCCTGGGCCCTCCCGATCCAGAGATCCAGATTCTTCAGCCTCAGTCCCCAGACCCTCACCTGCACCCCGCTCTAAACTCCAGCCACGAGGCAGAGGCACGGAACTTCCTGTTCCCTGAACCAGAAATGGGGTCTCTGGCCTCTAACTCTGTGTATCTGCTGCTGGCTCTGTGGGGACCCGCACCCTACCAACTACAGAGCCCTGACCAAAATCTGCGTTGCCACAGGCTGTCCTCTCTGATGCATCCCCTCCTCCTGTTGGAACAAGTTATCATTTCCATTAAAAGCAATGAATCTCCCCTTAAGTGGCAGACGGTTCAGAGTGTCACTGTGGCTTTCAGCAATCCACTAAAAAGGGAAAGGAAACATGTATGGCACAGAGGGTAAGAAGAGATAAAATATTAAAGCCAACGAATAACTCTTCTAGCAGCCAGGCCGAAGTTATCTAATGAGGGAACAACTCAAGTTCTTTGCGTCCAGACTCTTCCACAACGGCCCCTCCTGTCATAGACCCAATGTTCTAGCAATCTACGTTCATCCTCAACATAGAGGGTCAACGTGATGGTCTTTCCAAGTTTACTCGGAAATCTGACCTCCCCACCCAGCCCAGTTTTCATTTTGATCTTCACCAGGGGAATTTCCTGGGTGCATGTGCACCCCCAGAGAGCACCTTTAAAGGCTTTGCACTACAGGGAGCCCGGGTGGCTCAGTCGATTAAGCGTCCGACTTCTGCTCAAGTCATGATCTCACGGTTCGTGGGTTTGAGCCCGCATTGGGCTCTGTGCTGACAGCTAGCTCAAAGCTTAGAGCCTGTTTCAGATTCTGTCTCCCTCTCTCTCTGACCCTCCCCTGCTCACGCTCTCTCTCTCTTAGAAATAAATAAAACATTAAAAAAATTTTTAAAGGCTTTGCACTTAGACTGAAGGACATTAATTTCTTCATGCATGTCCCCCAACAACACAGAGCAGAGACCAGATTTTTCTGGTTCTTTATGGTATAATGTCCACACCATACCCATTCCGCAATATCTGTCACTCATCCAGATAATTCCAGTTAACAATGAACTCTCCCCATATACGATGGCAACGGATTATTCAGTTTTTTACACTTCATTGTATAAGGTCTTGAATTGTTCTCTAACAGCTGCAAAGCACTTTCAACAACAGGGGAAGGGCAAAATACCACTGGAAGTAGAAAGATCTAGCTTCCAGAAAGTCAAGAGTCTGCCACTAACCCTCTGTGTAATCTTGAGCAAGTCACCTTTCTGGGCCTCAGTGTTCCCTGCAGAAGAAGGGTAGAGGACTGATCTCAAAGGATCTTCCAGTCTACGGGTCTATGACTCAGAGCTCCTCAAAGTTCAGGAGCACAGGCCACATCCTCCCTCAAGACACATAATGGGATCTCTATTGAGACTTGAATGAAAGCCATTGATAAATAAGTTGCCTGGCCCCAGCCCTTCTATACCAAACCAACAGATGACAGTCTTCCTTGAAGAGCTCTCCACTCTACATCTACAAAAGAGTCTCCAACTTCCCTGATACAAACTGAGTAACTTTGAATATCTTCTTCCCCTGGAAAGTTCTTTCTCACAATAAACTTAAGTCTCTCCACATCAACCTTCAAGAAAACTGAGAAACGATCAAGAATGGTTTAAATCGCCAGTTTCAGATTTGCCTTCTTTCCCGCATGCCAGTACTCCTTTTTTTTTCTGTGGCACTTAGAATCTAGCTCAGAAACCAAACACTAATGCTAGGCCACTGATTTGTCAGTGACACAACCTTACTGCCAAGGCCCCCACTGTTCCCTCTAGGTAAGCCATGTGATTATGTGAATCGATGACTAACACCCAAAGGACAAAGAGAAACAGAAATAAATACTTTTCAGGAATTTCACTTAGAAAACCAAGTATAAGGGGGAAAAGAAACACCAAACAAACAAACAAACAAACAAAACCCACAAACACACACAAAAAATAAGAACAATTAATTTTTTAAGCTTTGGGGGATGTTGAGACTTCTGTCTTAGGATCTGGTGTCAGAAGGGCAAGTGCATCCCAGACAATATGGTACAAGAGGTCCCCCTCTGTTGTGTCAATGGAGCCTTTCAGACCGTCCACACTACCTCACTTGTTCCCCTAAAGCGGTGCTTTCTGGAAGCTCAGCTCTCAGCTGGCGAGAACCATGAACCTTGTGCCATTTGTCTATCAACTTCTTTAAAAAGAAAAACCTCCTGTGCAGCTGTCTTGTTTTGCATTTTCTATTCTGTACTTCGGGACACATCATGACAAACAGTGAAGGCAAAGGGGCCCTTTCAAAACTGGGAAGAAAGAAGAAATAAAAAAAAGTACCCAGAAGTCTCTGCTTCCAGCTCCTGGAGGAAAAATTTGCAACCTATAGAAACCAGCACTAATTAAAGAAGAAAGAAAAGAAAAGTCAGTTCTGAGCACCGGGAATCAACAGGGAGACACTCTTCAGGTTTTGCAATACTGAAAAAAAAAAAAAGAAAAAGAAAAAAGATGCAGAGTCCATCCATCCTTTCCAGATCAAACAATACAGCTTTCCAAAATTTGAGTGTAAAAACTTTTTCATATTGAATTGCATCTCAATAAATTAATTTTGTAAAAATCTTCGACCAGCTCTGTTGGCACTACGATAGGGGAAGAGTGGATGCAGATAATCCAAAATAAACATTCCCAAAGGCGCTTTTCTCCAAAAGCATTTTCTTCCACACTTTAGTGTACCTTGTGTACATTTTACAGAAAATTTTAATTTTCTTTTTCTTAAACTATTGCTCAGTACAAGTATTATGCCAGTTGAGGCCACACCAGTTGACAGTATAAGAAACCAGTTCAAAAGAGCCCCTAAAAAGAATGGAAGCAAAGTGTTTTCTTCAAATGATACTTTAAAAAGCAAAAACTCTACATGCTGGAAATTGCTGTTTAAAAGAATATTATCTTAAAAAAACAGTGGACACTATTCCTTTAAAAAACTAACAATGTCTTAATATAGCAAGAACTCAAATGAACTAAAAAAAAAAAAGAACTCAAATGAACTGATAAGAAAAACCTGAGAAACACTGGCAAAGCAAATTACAATATAAATAATTACCATCAATATGAGGAAATGTTCATAGTGAATAAGAGCAACCAAGCAATTGACATTAAAACAATAAAAGAATGCAATTTGTCAAAATACATCAGATGTTTGTCTTCTTCAGAATGGCAGCTCCATTTCCAGGAGAAACTAATCCTGAATATGAAAGAGTTTGTTTACAAAGACGGTCACCAAAGCATCAAACCCAAGTAGATCTCATTTTATTGTGCTTTGCTTTATTTATTTTGACATAGAGAGAGCATGAGCAGGCGAGGGGCAAAGAGGAGAGACAGAATCCCAAGCAGGCTCTGCACCACCAGTGCAGAGAGCGACATGGGGCTTGAACTCACGAACCACGAGATCGTGACCTGAGCCAAAGTCAGGCACTAACCAACTGAGCCACCCAGGCCACCTTATTTTTAAAAATTACCTGGGCCACCCCAGCCTTCAGCATCCACCACCCTGATCAGGATTCTCCTCCCCAACTCACATTGTCTCTGTCTCTCTCAAAATAAATAAATAAACTTAAAAAAACAAAAAATACAGTATTTTTAAATTAAGTTATGTACATTTTTTTTTTTAGAGATAATGCTATTGCATCCTAATTAGACTATGGTATATTATAAACATGCCTTTTATATGCACTGGCAAACCAAAAAAAATCATTTGATTTGCTTTATTGTGGTGATCTGGACTCGAGCCCACAATACCTGCAAATTATACTTGTGTGGAAAAGTAGAATAAATGTCTAGCAATGGAGGACAGCTGAACAAATTATGATATATCACACTATTGGCATGTAGGCATTTTAAATTAGACTTGTGAACTTTTTTTTTAATGTTCATAATTTGGGGGTTGCCAGGCTGACTCAGTCAGTAGAGCAGGAGATTCTTGAGCTGAGGGTTTTTAGTTCAAGCCCCACACTGTGTGTAAAAAATCTTTTTTTTTAAATGCTCATAATTTTAAGAAAAAAGCAAAAGAAGACAGTATACTTCATGATTCCAAGCATTTTAAAAATAATGTTTAAAAGACTTGGAAGGAAGGGTGCCTGGGTGGCTCAGTCGGTTGAGCCTCCGACTTCAGCTCGGGTCATGATCTCACAGTTTGTGGGTTCGATCCCCGCGTTGGGCTCTGTGCTGACAGCTAGCTCAGAGCCTGGAGCCTGTTTCAGATTCTGTGTCTCCTCACTCTGACCCTCCTCTTCTCATGCTGTCTCTCTCTCTCTCTCTCTCAGAAATTAAAAAAAAACATTAAAAAAAAAAAAGACTTGGAAGGAAATATACAGAAACTGCTGTTCTTAACATTATGGACTAATTTACTTCTTTTTTTCATACTTTCCAAATTTTCTTTTTTTTTAATGTTTTATTTATTTCTGAGAGAGAGATATAGACAGTGTGAGCAGGGGAGGATCAGAGAGAGAGGAAGACACAGAATCTGAATCAGGTTCTAGGCTCTGAGCTATCAGCACAGAGCCCGACGCGGGGCTCGAACCCACGAATGGTGAGATCATGACCTGAGCCGAAAGTCAGACACTCAGCCAACTGAGCCACCCAGGCGCCCCAATAAGCAGTTGTTTTTGAAAGAATTAGCTATTTCATTTTAAGTTGGGATCTGTGATGAACTCTCTCTCCCTCCTTCTGCATTTCTGGAACTATGAATTTAGTACTTAAGCAGCATAACATTTTAGGATTATAAAGTTTATACTAAATCTCTATACTAATATTACTTTCCCATTAGATTTCAAACTTACTGAGAAACAAGAGCATATGGGGTTGTGTGTGTGTGTGTGTGTGTGTGTGTGTGTGTGGTAAAACTACCTCCCCATTCCTGATCCCTTCTGCATATAATCAGAACTTCCCAATGACTGTGTCTTTCATTGATAAAGAGTTAAGTCACCAGATAGAGCAACTGGTGAAATCATCAGACATAAGGATGCCAGGGTTTTTTATTGTGCTGGGGTATGTGACAGGTGTCACATCTGTGTGTGGTGAGTACAGAACTATTCTTGCTGTATTTGGCAGGTAAATGCCCAATGACTAAATGAACCTCAGTTCAAAATGGGAACAAGTTTTGGCCATTTACATCAATCCATTTTATACTCACCAGTGGCTCCAGGCGACTGCATATTACTCTATTTCTAAGGTCTGTCCTGGTCCCAGTCTTTCTCAGAGTTTTAGAAATCCTCTGTTGCCATCATCTGGCTCCACTCTCACCACCTCCAAAAATGATAAGACTTTTACCTAGACCTGTGAATCACCCAACTAATTGCACGACTTTGGACAGTTTATGTGCAGTCCCTCTTCTATAATTTACAGCTATTCTGTTCAGCCATATGTGCCTTCTGAGCCCTGGAAATGTGCCTTCTGCAAATTCAGATATGCTCTCAGTATAAACACACACTGCATTTTATTTTATTAAAAAAAATATTTTTTTTAATGTTTTATTTCTAGGAGAGAGAGAGAGAGAGACAGCGTGAGCAGGGGAGGGTCAGAGAGAGAGGGACTCACAGACTGAAACAGGCTCCAGCTCTGAGCCGGTAGTCAGCACAGAGCCCGACGCGAGGCTGGAACCCATGAACCGCGAGATCATGACCTAAGCGAAAGTCGGACGCTTAACCGACTAAGCCACCCAGGCGCCCCTCTTTATCAATGTTTTACGTTGAATGGTTGGTTCATGGATGTCCATTCTTTATATTATGTTGTATACCTTGAATGTTCAATAACAAAAATGTGAATTGAACATGAGTTTACCAAATGGCGTATCCTGTTTTGGGGAAGTGGGGGTCAATCTTTATTAAAATCCTTGAAAACTCAGGCTTAAGCCTGGATGTCTCATACTAAAAAGAAAAAACTAATTGTTTCATTTTTAAAAACTAGACTGACCCTAAGGAAAAAAATAGAAAATTGCATTGCATTCTCGCCTAGATAGCTTATGCAAATAACTTCCAGCGACAAACTGGGGATCATTTTTCTGGTTCACAGAATCGGAGTTGAGTCCGACTCTGAGCCGTCTAATAGGTTCAATCAGCTCTGCCTCTCTAAGCTTCCCTGCTCCAGACACAGCGTCAACAGCGTTACAGTGATCCTTGGGCCCTAGGAATAGCGACTTGGCATCACCTGCTTCAAGGGAGCAAATAGAAGTGAAAGTGGCAATGACGTTAGTGTTTCAGTGTGTGAAAACCTAGTGTGAATTTTCTCTGGCAACAGTTCACAAGGTTTTATGAAAAGAAGAAAAAAAACCCTCCTTGCTCTGAGTTTACCTACTTCAGAAACAGTAATCATTCGAACTGTCTTTTGATCTAGAATTCCTTAAGTAGTTCTTAAGGATCTTTGACAGCCCCTTATCTTCAAGTTACCTAAATCACAAGCTCCTTTTTCCCTTCCTCTTTTAAAGTAACATCAGCTGCAACTGTTGGGCGGGCACTGCCCTCTAGTGCTTATGCTTTTATAATAAAATGTTTAAACACGAACATGCACGAAATCTGTCAGCACTTAAATAACATCCTATTAACCCAAGATTTTTCGACTTCACTCTACTGACATTTCGGGTCAGGAAGTCTTTGCCCTGGCCCTGTTGCATGTTAGCTGCACTCCCCGCCTCTACCCACCAGACGCAGTTGTGGCCCCAACCCAAGTCGTGGCAAAAATGTCTCCGGACTTGGCTAAATGTCACCTGGGGAGCAAAATGACCTCTGGCTGAAAACCACTGTATTATACCAAAAGCTGTCCAAAATGTTCACATTGGTCCTGAAAGCTGTAAGCAAAAAAGGGTCTCCTTTAGACTAATTATTCTATAAAAGAGAATTTCATTTCTGCATTAAACCAGAAGAATAGAGAGAATGAAGGTTTTCAGGTCTCCCTCCCCAACCCCCAAACCGCTGGCTAGTGGGACATTCTTTACACCTTTAATTTTACATCCTAGTTTTACTTCTTAGATCTTTTCACTTCCTTTCAGAGTGCTTAGCAAACAAAGCTTGCACTTCTGGCTGGATGTAGGGAAAAGGATGGGGGTGGGGAGATGGTCTGTGGTCTGTTGTGTGTTCTAACATAATGTGAAACACAATAATTGTACGCATATGAGAATTCTTATAAAATATCAAAATTTCAAATCTGGATTTTAAGAAGGTAATTAAGACGGTTTATTAAAAAAAGAGAGAGGGTTTATTCAGATCTGCCTGATGTGAATAATTATTCCTCATGTAAGTACATTATACTTATAAATCCTGATTCTGTGAATTTTAAAACCTACAAATGACTGAGGACTAGATACTTTAAAAACAAAAAAGTGGGGTGCTTGGGTGGCTCAGTTGGTTAAGCATCCGACCTTGCTTCAGGTCATGATCTCACACTCTGTGAATTCGAGCCCCACGTCGGGCTCTGTGCAGACAGCTCAGAGCCTGGCGCCTGCTACAGATTCCGTGTTTCCCTCTCTCTCTGCCCCTCCCCTTCTAGGGCTCTCTCTCTCTCTCTCTCTCTCTCTCTCTCAAAAATAAAACAAAAACATAAAACAAAAATATTTTTTTAATAAAAAGTAGTTTGGACTGGCCCTGAATGTAACTTTACCCCTTCATCAAATTTCTCACTGACTTAATTGGTTTTACTAAAGAAAAAAAATCATAAATAAGAATCAATAAATAATTTTTCTTATATGATTAGGAATATATCACTTTTTATTAACATATAATATATTCAGATCGATTATACATATGACTTAGTGAAATTGGAAATATTATAGTTCTGTAAGCAGAACCTTGAGATGGAAATCTATTTTAGCTACACAGAGCAGTATGTGATCACTCTCCAGCCTCCTCTTAGAAGCTGCTGCTTTCCTGACTCTGTTTATATTGGTTTCCTCCTATCCTTTCTACTTAAATTCAATTAGAAATCTGTCTTTTTGGAGCACGTGGGTGGCTCAGCTGGTTAAGCGGCAGGCTTCAGCTCAGGTCATAATCTCACTGCTTATGAGTTCAAGCCCCACATGGGGCTCTGTGCTGAAAGCTCAGAAATCTGGAGCCTGCTTCTGATTCTCTGTCTCCCTCTCTCTCTGCCCCTCCCCCACTTGCACTCTGTCTCTATCTCAAAAATAAGTAATCATTAAATTTTTTTTCAAAAAAGAAACTCATCTTTTTTAAAAAATATATATTTATTTTTCTTTGAGAGAGGGAGTGAGGGAGGGGCAGAAAGGGAGAGAGAAAATCCCAAGCAGACTCCCCACTCAGCACAGAGCCCAACGCAGGGCTCTGACTCAACCCAGGCGCCCGTAGAAAGTCTTCCAATGGTGTAATAAAGCAAGGTAAAATAGATTTTAGTCTTTGATCTTTTAAAGGACAGCCAAATGGTTTAGACTGTATATTTAAAATGATAACACAGGGGCGCCTAGACTCTTGAATTTGGCTCAGGCCGAGATCTCATGGTTTGTGAGATCGAGACCCACACCCGGCTCTGCGCGGACAGCGTGGAGCCTGCTTGAGATTCTCTCTCCTCTCTCTGCTTCTCCTTTCAAAATAAATAAACTTTTTTAAAGCAAACTATTCTAGACATTAGTTTATGGATTCATTGCTAATCTCACAGCACTTTAAACCCCGTGAAGGAAATATTTCTCGGTTTTCATTTAAAGGAACTGTGTGTGGCAGGCAGAATAATTACCCCACAACTCCCCAGAAGTCTAGGTCCCGATCCCCAGGACCTGTGAATGTGTTACCGAACATGGCCAATGACATTTTGCAGGTGTGGTAAGTTAAGGATTTTGAGATGGGGAAACAAGGCTGGATTATCTGGCTGGGCCCAAGGCAATCACAAGTCTCCATCTTTGATCCGAAGAGGAACCAGAGTATCATCACAGGGGTCCTTATGAACAGAGGAGATGTGGTCATGAAAGCAGAGGTCGGGGGTGGGGGTGGGGGCTGCCTATGCAGCTGAAAGGACAGCGGGCGAGCCGAGCAATGAGGGCTGGAAGAGACAGGATGGGGTTCTCCACCAGAGCCTTCAGAAGGACCACAGGCTTCTGACACCTTGATTTTGGCCCCGTTAGACCCATTTCAGACTTCTGACCTCCAGGACTGTAAGAAAATTAATTTGCACAAGGTGACTAAGTTTACGGTCATTGGTCATAGCAGCAATAGGAGATGACTATAGAAACCTCTCATGAACATTTTAGTATTTTTAATATCCTATCCAGTTGGCATTTCACCATCTGAATAATCCCATCTCAGCATGTTGTGTTTTTCAAATGTGTGCTCTCTTCCACTGGTTGCTAATAAGTATGTTTCCATTAAAATATACTTGCTATTTGCCTTTAGTTAAATAATATTCCCAAGATTCGAACCTTCCCAAGATTCAAGAGACAAACACAGTCAGTGAAGAGCCCCCAGCACTAACCACCACAACACAAACTCAGTGGATGTGACACAGGCATTTAAACACGCGGCAGTAGCTACCTATGAAATCTCAAGAGATAAAGTAAGCCCAGCAGCACAATGAAATAAATTGAAATTTGATTCAGAAGATAGAAGCTGGCTTCATAAGACAAAATGACGTCAGCAATGCTACTTTGACATGACCCTTTAGCAGAAAGCTGACCTTTTCAGTAGATGATAAAAACATGTTAAAGGGGCACCTGGGGGGCTCAGTCGGTTAAGCGTCCGACTTCGGCTCGGGTCATGATCTCACGGTTCGTGGCTTCGAGCCCCGCGTCAGGCTCTGTGCTGACAGCTCAGAAGCTCAGAGCCTGGAGCCTGTTTCAGATTCTGTGTCTCCCTCTCTCTCTGACCCTCCCCTGCTCACGCTGCCTCTCTCTCTCTCTCAGAAATACATAAAAAACATTAAAAAAAAATGTTGATTCATTGTGGGAGAGAACTAAGCTCGATAACCTGTGAGAAGCAGGCCTCCCCCTTCACAGAGACGGAGGGAACCGGCTGACAGGGTCTCCTCATCTCATTTCCCGGGTGGGAAGGCTCTCTATACGGTGCCCATGGTTGCTCATTGTGAAGCATCCATACGACACTCCTTCTCAACTAGAGGTATTATTTGGAAACGCTTTAAGGAATCAGAATTAAAATCTACCTTTGAATAACTAAATTAATGGCATATACTCCCAAAAGAAAACTTTCTTTCCTTTGCCAACCCACTGACAAATTCAGAAAGATACCATTCCAAACATCATTTGCATTATTGCTTATGATTGTCTCCTGAAATTCTACGAAGAAAATTCTGTACGCATCTTTTCCAAAGTCCTTATGAAAAGCAGGACTATTTAATCCAGATGCTGTTTCCTAAATTGGCCAAAATGTGTTCTTCCCTGATTTGAAATGTAAGGAAGTAGTTTAGCTTAGCACTTACAGTTTAAGAAAGTAAGCTTCAGAAATTCTCTTGCTTCATCTTCTGTCCTGCTTCAATATCACTGGCCTTTCAAATAGAACATGAGGTCATTGCTTCTTAGTGTCCACAGAGTATGTTAATTCATTATAGAACATTTCTTTATTTTTAGCTGGCATCAATGTAGACATCAAGATGTTCCTGGTACTAAGAAATTTTACCTGAATTGGCAATATATCGATTAAATATGTATAGTACGTTAGGGATTTTATTGTATTTCTTTTTTTTCCAATGTTTGCTTATTTATTTATTTATTTATTTATTTATTTATTTTAACAAATAGTTTATTGTCAAATTAGTTTCCACATAACACCACAAGTGCCCTCCTCCATACCCATCCCTCCTCCCCCCCCACATCCATCAGTCCTCAGTTTTTGTCAGCATTCAAGAGTCTCTCATGGTTTGCCTCTCTCCCTTTCCCCCACCATTGCCCCCCTTCTTCTCCCCCTTGCTCCTCAGTTAAGTTCCTCCTAATCCTCCTATATGTGCACACATATGATATTTGTCCTTCTCTGCCTGACTTATTTCACTCAGCAATGTTTACTTATTTTTGAGAGAGAGAGAGAGAGAGTGAGCAGGGGAGGGGCAGAGAGAGAGGGAGACACAGAATCTGAAGCAGGCTCCAGGCTCTGAGCCCGACGCAGTGCTTGAACTTATGAGCCGCGAGATCATGACCAGAGCCGAAGTAGGACGCTCAACCAACTGAGCCCCCCAAGCGTCCCTGTATTTCTCTCTTTACACAACTTATTTCTCCTTTGATACAGTAAAATTACAATGTCTCTGGACAACTTTATCCTTTATGTCTAAACAATAAGAACAGCATGAGGTTAAGGGGAAAAGGTTCAAGAAAAGTAAACTCTAGCCATTTTTAACCTATTATTATAAACAAGGATTGTAAACTAACATTATAAACGAGATACTACTATAAAAGGTAGAAAATGCAAATTCCTGCCCTCCAGGAGTTATCCCATTGGTGGTGCTTAGAACAGGAATTTAGTGAGATAAAAAATGTAACACATTTTACTTTTATTTGATTTATTTAAGCAAATTTAGAATGATTGTTTTATATCAGGTCTACATCTTCTTCATAAAAGTCAATTCATTAATGATAACAACCCACAAGAAAAGACAGTAACACATTTTACTTACATCTTATTGTTCACTAATGTGTCTGTAGGGCTTGGAACACACCAATCAATAAATACCTACTGAATGAATAAATATGTCTTACTCTTTGTCTATTCTTTTGGATCACTTTAGAAATAATATCAGTTGCCCCTCAAAACATTCCATTGAGAAGTTAAATGGAAATTGTATAAAAATTTTAAGTTGATTGAAGATAGCCTGAAATCTTTACTATGTTTAGGCTTTGCATCCAAAACTTAGTGTGCCTCTCCTTTAATTCAGTGGTGAAAAATTAAGGATGTTTCTATTAGACGGTGTTTCCAATGTTTTCCTCTCTGGTAATACTTTGATAATCTGGATTATATAGATAAAACCCACTCTTCATTAAAAGCATAACTATAGGGGCGCCTGGGTGGCTTAGTCGGTTAAGCGTCCGACTTTCGCTTGGGTCATGATCTCGCGGTTCGTGGGTTCGAGCCCCGCGTCGTGCTCTGTGCTGACTTCCAGCTCGGAGCCTGGAACCTGTTTCAGTCTGTGTCTCCCTCTCTCTCTGACCCTCCCCTGCTCAGCTGTCTCTCTCTCTCTCTCTCCTAGAAATAAATAAAAAAATATTTAAAAAAAAATAAAATAAAAGCATAACTATAAATTCTATTTGTTGATATGGTAAATGAAATCTTTTTTCATTACCTTTCCTACCTAAATACTGCCAGAACAGTAAAGTGCTTTTTCCCAAACAACTTTATTAATTCAAACATTTAGTCTAACATTAAAATTCCATCATCTATTTTCTGCAACCCCAAGACTAAAATCACTTCTTTACTATCTTTTGCACTAGTCAAAACTTTCAAGACAGTTTTATTTTTACTTATTTTTTAATGTTTACTTTTGAGAGACAGAAAGACAGAGTGTGAGTGGAGGGGGGGCAGAGAGAGAGGGAGACGCAGAATCCGAAGCAGGATCCAGGCTTTGAGCTGTTAGCACATAGAGCCTGACATGGGGCTCAAACCCTCACACTGTGAGATGAAGTCAGACACCAAACTGACTGAGCCACCCAGGTGCCCCATGACAATTTTTAATGATAGTGGCTGAGAGACTAAACGGGCAAATGGACAATGGCTTGACCATACAGAAAACAGAACCGTGGCCCCCAGCGGCAGCCACCTGCCCAGTAAACCAAACTCTTATCTACAATCAACAACCCAAGAAGCCAGCCTGTTACAAGTCAGACTTAGAGGAAGCCGGGTGGCTATCATAGTGACAATCCAAGAAGCTAAGCAATAACTTCTGTAACAATCTGCCCAAAACGGCCAGGACAGGACTTCATTACTGACAGCCTCCCTAATTTTAGTCCCAACTCCCAATGTGGGACCAACCACCGGAAGCCTAACCAATCACATAGGATGCCCCACGTCTACTTAGCCTATCTACAAGCGTCCCCATGCCAACAGTCTCCAGTCAGGTGGGCCGCAAGTGAAGTCTTCCTTTTCTCCACTATAAAGCTTCCCCAATCTTCTGCCTGCCTTTGAGTAACTGACCAAACTCCATGACGCTAGGACTCCCTTGCGACAGCAAACTCAGAAGAAATAGTCTTTGTTTTTCTCATTTGACTGGTCTTCATTTATTTGCACAGGGGACAGCAGGAATCCTTAATTTTGCTCCTCATTTTAATAGAAACATTCTTAATTATTTTGCCACTAAGAATAGTGCTGTTATTTTGAAAAAGATACTATGTTGAGTTGTCCTTCTATTTCATTTCTAATAAGTACTTAAGATAGAATGTTCATTTTTATCAGATATCTTTTCAGCATCTTATATTTTTTTCTTTCTTGTTTTTTTTAATGTTTCTTTTTGAGAGAGAGAAAGAGAGCATGAACCTGTGGGAGGGGACAGACAGAGGAGACACGAGGTCCAAGGCAGGCTCCATGCTGAGAGCAGAGAGCTCTGTGCAGGGCTTAGACTCACGAACCATGAGATGATGACCTGATCAGAAGTCTGACGCTTAACAGACTGAGCCACCTGGGCACCCCACATCTTTTTTAATGTTTGTTTGTTTGTTTGTTTGTTTGTTTGTTTTTGAGAGAGAAAGAGTGTGTGCATGAGCGGGAGGGACAGAGAGAAAAGGAGACAGAGAATCCCAAGTAGTCTCCACACTGTAAGCACAGAGCCCAACCTGGGGCTTGAACTCACGAACCCCAAGATCATGACCGGAGCCAAAGTCAGACGCTTTATGGACTGAGCTAGCAACCTAGGAGTCCCTTAATATTTAATGTTTAAGACCAGATTTATTATTGAGTCACCCTCAAATTTCTGAGATAAGCATTTCTCAGATATTGAATTATTCTTTCAATATATTGTAGGTGACACTCATTTTCAGTAGTATTCATCTTACTAGTGTTTCTTTTTTCAATGGATAATTTTATTTTCAGATTAGGAGGGCATCTTTTAGGTAACTAAAAAAATTAGGGGTACCTGGGTGGCTTAGTCGGTTAAGCGTCCGACTTTCGCTTAGGTCATGAGCTCGCGGTTCGTGGGTTCGAGCCCCGCGTCTGGCTCTGTGCTGACTGCCAGCTCAGAGCCTGGAGCCTGTTTCAGTCTGTGACTCCCTCTCTCTCTGACCCTCCCCTGCTCACACTGTCTCTCTCTCTCTCCTAGAAATAAATAAAACATAAAAAAAAAAAAATTAAACCAGAACATTAGTAGCCACTTATCATTACAAAGGAATAATAAATAAATGTCTTATCTTCAAGAATGTAACAACAAACGTATTCAAAAGTGAAATGAGGGGGTGCCTGGCTGGCTCAGTCGGTTAACTGTCCGGCTTCAGCTCAGGTCATGATCTCACCGTTTGTGGGTTCGAGCCCCGCATCGGGCTCTGTGCTGACAGCCAGCTCAAAGCCTGGAGCCTGTTTTGGATTCTGTATCTCCCTCTCTCTCTGTCCCTCCCCTTCTCACGCTCTCTCTCTCTCTCAGAAATAAATAAAACACTTTTTTAAAAAAGTGAAACGAGGGGCACCTGAGTGGCTCATTCAGTTGAGCTTCTGACTTCAGCTCAGGTCAAGATCTCACTGCTTGTGGGTTCGAATCCTGCATCAGGCTCTGTGCTGACAACTCACACCTCAGAGCCTGGAGCCTGCTTCAGATTCTGTCTCTATGCCCCTCCCCTGCTTGCACTCTGTCTGTCTGTCTCTCCTTCTCTCTTTCTCTCTCTAACATAAATAAACATTAAAAAAATTTTAAGTGAAATGAAAATAAACCTACTTGAAAATAAACCTGCTTTAGTCAAATAGAAAACCATTATTTTAAGCACTGTCTTTATTTGAATATTCTCTACTGTTGAAGCTTTCAAGCTAGAGAAAGAAAAGCCTATTGATATTAGAGAGAGAACTTAAGACTTCTTAGACGTGGGAATAGTAAATACATATAGTAATGCTTTCTTTTAACTAACCTACTCCTGTGTTAAATGATAGTATGTTTTACAGATTAGATTAATACATGTTTAAAGTTTAGCTTTATGAAGTTAATATCCTGATGTTAATGGTACTAATATTTACTTTTTTAAAAAGTTTTTTAATGTTTATTTTTGAGAGAGAAAGGCAGAGCACGAGTGGGAGAGGGGAAGAGAGAGAGGGAGACACAGAATCCGAAGGAGGCTCCCGGCTCTGAGCTGTCAGCACAGAGCTCAACATGGGGCTCGAACTCATGAACCGTGAGATCATGACCTGAGCCAAAGTTGGACGCTTAACTGATGGAGCCACCCAGGCGCCTCTGATACTAGTATTTTCAAATAATTAGACATAAGTAAAATATTATATATAAGAATTTAATATATGCTTAAAAAGATATCACAAATCAAACTGGCAAAGGGATAGATTATTCAGTAATAAGTAGTGCTGGAGTAACAATTCAAGGGTGTGGGAGCAACAAAGATTGTCCAGGGAATGACCCAGGGGCCTCCAGGGTTCCGGACAATGAGCTGGCTGATATCGGGAGGTGCCTGATCTCACCCTCCCCCAAAGCATCCAAGTGCAGGGCAGCTACCATTCCCAGCAGCTCTCTAAAGAGTGAACACCCACGCTCAGGCCATCTGACACCCGAATTCAGCCGCCCTCTCAAGGCCACCCCCACGTTTGACCCTGCACACCCGGTACCTCCGACAAGCACACTGGTCTCCTGCATGGTGAGCGCATAACCCCACGAATCTTGCCGACCTTTCTATTTATGAATTCCCGCTTCAAACAAATAATGCTTGCAGGTGTTTGCCTGAGCCCACTGCTCGAGGAAACGGGTTTAGACTCTGACCTCACCTTATGCACAAAAACAAATTCTAGGCAGTCAACAGTCAATAAAAAGAAATCAAGACAATGAAAAGCTAGAATAAAGTAGAATTAAATGATCATCAAATTGCTGGAAGAGGGGACGAATTTCCAGGCTTCATAAGATAAGATGAATCACAAAAACACGAATTGACCTACTACATAAATATTTGAACATTCATATAACCAAAATAAAAGGACAGGGGCGCCTGGGCGGCTCAGCCAGTTGAGTGTCCAACTTCGGGTCATAAGCTCTGGGTTTGTGGCTTCAAGCCCCTTGTCAGGTTCACTGCTATCTCCATCTCCGTCTGCCCCTCTCCACTTACACTTGCGCTTTCTCTTTCTCGAAAATAAACAAACATTTAAAAAAACAATGGAAGAAATATTTGTAGCTAGGATGACAAAGGGTTAAAGTCTTATTACATGAACAAACTAATACAATTTTTTATTCTTTTTTTTAAATGTTTTTTATGTATTTCTAGGAGAGAGAGAGAGAGAGAGAGACAGCGTGAGCAGGGGAGGGTCAGAGAGAGAGGGAGTCACAGACTGAAACAGCCTCCAGGCTCTGAGCTGGCGGTCAGCACAGAGCCCGACGCGGGGCTCGAACCCACGAACCGCGAGATCATGACCTAAGCAAAAGTCGGACGCTTAACCAACTAAGCCACCCAGGCGCCCCTCTAATACAATTTTTTAATCATATGGTAAAAGCCCACTTAATAAAGGTTATAAACAATCTACAAAGGAACTTGCAATCAGTCGTCAAAGAATCGCGAATGAAAGCAACAACTCTTTTACCCACTTTCCCTCCTACCTTTCTGACAGCTCCTTCTTAGCCTCTTCTGCTCTTTGTCTCCCCAGCCTCTGTATGTTGAAGTGCTCCAGGAATTCAGTGCTTAGACTGCCCTTTTTTTTCAATCTCCACTCATTCCCCAATGATCTCATCCAGTCTCATGGCTTTAAATAGCATCTATTTATCAATGACTCCCCAAGTTGATATCTCCAGCTCGGACTGCAACAGCCAGCTGCCAACTTGCCATGTCTCCTCCGATTTTTAACAAGTGACTCAAACTTAATGAAAACGGACCACAGTCTGAACTACAGATCCTCCCTCTCCCCCCAAGACCAGCTCCTCCTGCTGTCCTCCCCTTCTCAAGTAATGGCAATCCCACTCTTCCCGTTGCCCAGGCCAAAAATCTTGGTACCACCCTGACTCCGCTTTCCCCCTCCTCCGCCACATCTCATCAGTCAGCAGTTCCTGTCAGCTCCACCTGCAAAACGCACTCGGAATTCAATTCACTTCCCCCGTCACCACCAGGATCCAAGCCACCATCATCTTGCTCTTGGATTATTGCCATAGCCTCCTAATTTAAATCTGGGCTTCTGTCCTTGCCCCTCTTCCTGAGAGCCAGAGCGAACCCTTTAAAACCTAAGATAGATGGGGCGCCTGGGTGGCTCAGTCGGTTGAGCGTCCAACTTCGGCTCAGGTCATGATCTCGCAGTTCGTGGGTTCGAGCCCCGCATCGGGCTCTGTGCTGACAGCTAATTCAGAGCCTGAAGCCTGTTTCAGATTCTGTGCCTCCCTCTCTCTCTGATCCTCTCCTGCTCATGCTGTCTCTATCTCTCCCTCTCAAAACTAAATATTAAAAAACAACAACAACAACAACCTAAGATAGATGCCCTCACTCCTTTGCTCAGCTCTCCCATAATTGCTCGTTCTCATTAAGGGTAAAATCCAAAGACTTTCCAAGCCCTCCCTGATCTATCCCCTTCTCACCCTTCTCCACCCCGTATCTCCATGAGCTTATCTCATATCGCCATCCTTCTTGTTTGCCCTCTTCTAGCCTATGGCCTTCACATCCCTCCCCCACGCCAGCTAAGCTCCTACTTCCCAGCCTTTACACTTGCTATTCCTTATCTGGAATGGTCTTCCCAAGGAATCAAATAGTTAGCTTTTTCATTTCCTGTGGGTCTTCTCTAAAAATTTTCCTCCACTTTTCCTCCTCCCTTTCCTAAAGACAGTAGGATGGGCCAGAACAAGGTAGACTAGTCCACGGTGGTGTGTCAGAGCCAAGAAGGGTACAGAGGGCGCCCTTGCAGAGGGGGTGGCCTGGCATGGGATGTCAGAGCTGACAAGGTGGGGGCTTGCTGAATGAGGTTAGAAAAGGCATGGAGGCAGGGAAAGGCGTGGCAGAGGAGGGAGAGATTGGTAATACACAGAGGGTTCGATCAAGGAAGTAAATAAAATTGAGGATAAGGGGAGCTCATTTCTGTTAGATTATAGAGGTATAAAGATGGAAAGGGGATAAAACTAGAATGGACCCTGAGGTGTTGCATTGAAATTGGGAGTGAACCATGGTTTTCATATATCTATACAGATATAGATATGTGTATATTGTGTGTGTGCATGTGTATGTGTGTGTACACAAACGTGTATGGACGCATACACATATATTCACCATCCATTAAGAGGGCCCGGGAGGGGCGCCTGGGGGGCTCAGTCAGTTAAGCATCTGACTTCGGCTCAGGTCATGATCTCACGGTTCATGAATTCAAGTTCTGCTTCAAGCGAGCTTGAGCCCCGCTTTGGGTAAACACGTGCCTCACCTCAGGTGAGCCACACTTCCCGCCTCCCCACCTCGCGCTCTTGCTCTTTCTCTCCCTTTGGCTCACTTGTGCCCTCTCTCTCTCAAAAAACGAAAGAGGGGGGGCACCTGGGTGGCTTAGTCGGGTAAGCGTCCGACTTTCGCTCAGGTCATGATCTCACGGTTTGTGGGTTCGAGCCCCGCGTTGGGCTCTGTGCTGACTGCCAGCTCGGAGCCTGGAGCCTGTTTCAGTCTGTGACTCCCTCTCTCTCTGACCCTCCCCTGCTCACGCTGTCTCTCTCTCTCTCTAGAAATAAATAAAACATTAAAAAAAAAAAAACGAAAGAGGGGGGACTGGAAGGAGCAACTCCATTCAACCCCAGTAGCAATGAGCACACCTAAGTCCCCAGGGAATGGCTTCAAAACTGCATTCTTGGGGCGCCTGGGTGGCTTAGTCGGTTAAGCGTCCGACTTTCGCTTGGGTCATGATCTTGCGGTTCGTGGGTTCGAGCCCCGCGTCGGGCTCTGTGCTGACTGCCAGCTCAGAGCCTGGAGCCTGTTTCAGTCTGTGACTCCCTCTCTCTCTGACCCTCCCCTGCTCACGCTGTCTCTCTCTCTCCTAGAAATAAATAAAAACATTAAAAAAAAAAACTGCATTCTTAAGGGCTCCTCAGAGATTCCAGGGCTGCGCCCCCAGAAAGTACAAGGTAAGCCTGGAACAAACTGGCTTGCCAGAAAACAAGAAGTGCTCAGAGAACGATGGGGGCGTGTTAAAAGGACACAGAAGCGAAGCATGAAGCGGTTCCAATGGGAAAATCTAAGAACGACTTAAACACCAAAGAAATGACTCGCACTCACTGACTAAAATAGGGAACTATGAGCTCATAGATATAGAAACAAACACACTGAAAGTTTGATGGGGAATGTGATCAAGTTTTTCCCCACAAAACACTTGATTAAAAGAGAAGAACAACTTTACAGTGGACAAGACTGAGGGGCACGTTGGGGGCTCAGTTGGGGACTTTTGATTTCCTCTCAGGTCATGATCTCCCAGTTCATGAGATCAAGCCCTGCATCTGGCTCTGTGCTGTCGGCACAGGGCCGGGCGGTTCCGGTCATCTGTCTCCCTCTCTCTCTGCCCTTCCCCCGCTTGGGTTCTCTATCAAAAATAAACGTTGGGGCACCTGGGTGGCTTAGTCGGTTAAACGTCCGACTTTTGCTTAGGTCATGATCTCGCGGTTCCTGGGTTCGAGCCCCGCGTCGGGCTCTGTGCTGACTGCCAGCTCAGAGCCTGGGGCCTGTTTCAGAGTCTGTGTCTCCCTCTCTCTGACCCTCCCCTGCTCACGCTCTCTCTCTCTCTCTCTCTCCTAGAAATAAATAAAAATAAAAAAAATAAAATAATAAAATAAAATAAATAAACGTTAAAAAAATAAAATACGGGGCGCCTGGATGGCTTAGTCGGTTAAGCGTCCGACTTTCGCTTAGGTCATGATCTCGCGGTTCGTGGGTTCAAGCCCCGTTCCGGCTCTGTGCTGACTTCCAGCTCAGAGCCTGGAGCCTGTTTCAGTCTGTGACTCCCTCTCTCTCTGACCCTCCCCTGCTCACGCTGTCTCTCTCTCTCTCTCTAGAAATAAATAAAACATTTTAAAAAATTAAAAAAAAAATAAAATAAAATAGAGTGGACAAGATTGAAAGATACTATTGAAGGCAAGTGATCAAAGTAAACATTATCAGTAACGGAGCAAACAGATATTACGTGTCACCTGATAAGTCATGCTAAGAACAGTGCATTGTCCCTGTCATAGGCCCCCACCAAAAATGAATAACCCTAAGTCTGATCATGAGGAAATGGCAGACAAACCTAAATTAGGGGATGTTCCACAAAATAAGTGGCCTGGGATTTTCAAAAGTGTCAAGGTTACAAGAGTTGAAGAAACACTGAGAAACTGTTTCAGCCTGAAGGAGACTAAAGAGACATGATAACCAAAATCAACCAAAAGTTGATGCAAAATTGGATCCTTTTTCTACAAAGGGCATTATTGAGACAATTGGTAAAACCTGACTGGGGGATGAGGCTACGATAGTATTAATGTCTCAGTGTTAATATGCTTATTTTGACGGTTACATTTTGGTTGTGTAGGAGCAATATTTTGGCAGTGAAAACACATTAAAGTATTTGGGGAGGTAGAACCAATTCTCAAATGTTCAGGAAAAAACCGTTCTTGTTTCATACTTGCAAGTTTTCTCTGGCTTGTGATTTATATTTATTTTTTTTTTAAGAGGCAGTTGACTTTTTTTTAAAATATTTTTATTTATTTCTAGGAGAGAGAGACAGCATGAGCAGGGGAGGGTCAGAGAGAGAGGGAGACACAGACTCTGAAGTAGGCTCCAGGCTCCAAGCTGACAGTCAGCACAGAGCACAGAGCCCGACGCGGGGCTTGAACCCACGAATTGCGAGATCATGACCTAAGCGAAAGTCGGACGCTTAACCGACTAAGCCACCCAGGCGCCCCTTGTGATTTACATTTAAAATATATTGTCAAATTTCGTCACTTACTCAATGAGACCTTTAACAGCCACTCTAACTAAAATGCTTGCCCGGATGACACCCAATTTTCCTTCCTGCTTTGTTTTTCTCCGTTAGCACATATGTTTTATTTATTTATCTAGTTAATTGTTTCTCCCAAGAGGATCTATGAGGGCAGCAATGTCTGTATGTTTTATTCCCAGCTGTGTCAGGAGAACACTGCCTGGAGCATAATAAGTACTCAATAAATACTTAATGAATAAATAAATGTATAAGCCTATTAAGTAAAGTGAATGTATAAGCCTATTAAATAAGTAACTGTTTGAAGACAGATAATAACCATTATGAGTAAAGCAAAACTGTTACTCTCATAATCAGTGATAGCTTGTTAGACGTCCTTTTGTGGGGAAGGAGTGGTGTGGCTCAGTTGGTTGAGCATCTGACTTTCGCTCAGGTCATGAACTCACAGTTCATGAGTCCGAGCCCTGCATCAGGCTCTGTGCTGACAGCTTGGAACCTGGAGCCTGCTTCAGATTCTCTGTCTCCTTCTCTCTCTCCCCCTCCCCCACTCTCTCTCTCTCTCAAATATAAATAAATAAACATTACCAAAAAAAATCCTTTGGGAAAATAACTTGGCAATTAAGAATCATAAATATATTAATGCCCTTTAACCTAGAAATTCCACTTCTCAGAGTTCATTCTAAGGAACTATCCTAAAATATGGGAATGCAATCACAATGTTAAAATGTTCACTACGGTGTTATTTATTAAAAAAAAAAAGAGAGAGAGAGAGAGAAATAGACAAAATCATTGGATAAAGCATGCACATGCACAGGGTAAAATTCTGTTTCCTTTGAAATTCCATTTGTTTTAAAAACCATTTCATTTGAAATTCTAATGAATGGGGGAAAGTTTTTATATCTTATTATATTAAAGGATAAAATTAATAATATGAATTTATAATCTATGATTACAACTAGATAAAAATATGCACTATAATAAGCAATTATTGTAGTATGGTAGTTTTTGTTTTTCTCTATTATCCACAATTTTAGTAAATGATTATCATTTACATTCTTAAAATACACTGATGATTAAAAATATTTATTTTTTAAAAACACATCATAGATAAAGTTAGCCAATTGTAGTATTATCCCCCAATAAAAAAGTAACTGCTTGGGTGAAGAGATTAGACACATGTAAATCAAAGATTAACTACTCTGTCCTCAAACATAACCAAATATAAAAGAGGTAAAGAAATTTAAAAACCTGTTTTAATACAAACTATGTTAATAGAAGAAAGCAGTTTACATAAAATCAGAAGAAGAATTTGACCACATCGGTCTTTTACTCCTGAGGAAAGACATTCTAATAAATACAATAAATACTAACACGATGAAGAAGGTATACCCAGATGAAGGTCACGGTAGCTTCATCCGGCTTGCGAGACCAACAAATTATCCCCCAAGACCATCTAGCACCATCAGCTCCAATTCTATGCTCTAATTATAACTTGGCCTGCCAGTTACCTTTTCCTAGGAAGGGGCTATCCTAGACCTCCACGTGACACTTGAGTCCCTCACCCCTTTAAAAAATAATAATGAATAAATAAAATCCTTAAAAAGTTTGTTAAATGACACAAACGCATGGCCAACTAGTCTTTGATAAAACAGGAAAGAATGTCCAATGGAATAAAGACAGTCTCTTCAGCAAATGGTGTCGGGAAAACTGGACAGCGACAAGCAGAAAAGAGAACCTGGACCACTTTCTTACACCATACACAAAAATAATCTCAAAATGGATGAAAGACCTAAACATAAGACAGGAAGCCACCAAAATGCTAGAGGAGAAAGCAGGCAAAAACCTCTCTGACTTTGGCCATGGCAACTTCTTACTCAACACGTCTCCAGAGGTGAGAGAAACAAAGCAAAAATGAACTATTGGGACCTCTTTAAAATAAAAAGCTTCTGCGTGGCAAAGAATACAATCAGCAAAACTAAAAGGCAACAGATGGAACAGCAGAAGATATTTGCAAATGATATATCAGATAAAGGGTTAGTATCTAAAATCTATAAAGAACTTATCAAACTCAACACCCAAAAAACAAATAATCCAGTGAAAAAATGGGCAAAAGACATGAATAGACACTTCTCCAAAGAAGACATCCAGATGGCCAACCGACACATGAAAAAAATTCTTAACATCACTCATCATTAGGGAAATAAAAATCAAAACCACAATGAGGGGCGCCTGGGTGGCTCAGTCCATTAAGCGTCTGACTTTGGTTCAGGTCACGATCTCTCAGTTCGTGGGTTCAAGCCGCGCCTGCGTCGGGCTCTGTGCTCTCAGCTAACTCAGAGCCTGAAGCCTGCTTCAGATTCTGTGTCTCCCTCTTTCTCTGACCCTACCCTGCTCACACTGTCTCTCTCTCTCAGAAATAAATAAAACATTAAAAAATTAAAAAAAAAACGAGATACCACCTCACACCTGTCAGAACAGGTAACATTAACAACTCAGGCAACAACAGATGTTGGCGAGGATGTGGAGAAAGAGGAACTCATTTGCGCTGCTGCTGGGAATGCAAACTGGTGCAGCCGCTCTGGAAAAACAGTATAGAGGTTCCTCAAAAAAGTAAAAACAGAACTACCCTGGGGCGCCTGGGTGGCTCAGTCGGTTAAGTGTCCAACTTTGGCTCAGGTCATGATCTCATGGTTCGTGGGTTCGAGGCCCACATCGGGCTCTGTGCTGACAGCTAGCTCAGAGCCTGGAGCCTGTTTCGGATTCTGTGTCTCCCTCTCTCTCTGACCCTCCCCTATTCACGATGTCTCTCTTTCTCAGAAATAAATAAAACATTAAAAAAAAAAAAAACAGAACTACTCTACGACCCAATAATTGCACTAGTAGGTATTTATCCAAGGGATACAGGTGTGCTGTGTCGAAGGGGCACATGCACCCCAATGTTCATAGCAGCGCTATCGACAATAGAAAGAGCCCAAACGTCCATTGATGGATGAATGGATAAAGAAGATGTGATGTATATATATTCAATGGATTATTACTCGGCAATCAAAAAGAAGGAAATCTTGCATTTGCAACTACATAGATGGAACTAGAGGGTATTATGCTAAGTTAAATTAGTCAGAGAAAGACAAATATCATACGACTTCACTCAGGGCTTTAAGATAAAAACAGATGAACATAAGGGAAGGGAAGCAAAAATAATATAAAAACAGAGAGAGGGACAAAACATAAGACTCTTAAATATGAAGAACAAACAGAGGGTTACTGGAGGGGCTGTGGGAGTGGGGATGGGCTAAATGGTAAGGGGCATTAAGGAATCTACTTCTGAAATCATTATTGCACTCTATGCTAACTTGGATGTAAATTTTTCTAAACAGTTTGTTAAATGAACAATCCTTGATTTTTGAGCTATGCCTTTGATCATAGCTCTAGAGCTCCTTACTATGTGTACATAACCACTCCATTGGTTTTTTTTCTTCACCAGGTCATTATAAATGACCTGTGAAGGCTGAACACGTAAAAACCTGAGAGAAAGTAAATCACAAGCACGTGAACTAAAAACAATGAGTTGCCAACATGGAGTGATAGCTTCACAACCGTTACAGCATAGTGAATCTTACTATTAAGGACAGAGCCTTAGAGACAGACCACAGAATTGATATTTCATCGTTATGCAGTTATCCTACATGATATGACCTCTTATTCATCGCTGAACTTCAACAGCAACCTCATGGCTGATTCAAAATAGTGGCGGAAGGGAAAAATAGATGACACAAAAAGAAAAGATTTATCATGATATTCGTGTAATGGTTTGGCCTCTTAATACAGACCAGAGGGCAAAAGCCCCTTTCTCAGCAAGTAGTTTCTACCAGTGGTTAAAAAAAAAAAAAAAAAAAATTCATTGCCAACCTCCCATTTATAATTATTTTTGTAGAGATTTTTTAAAATGTTTATTTACTTTGAGGGAGAGCATGCACACAAGCGGAAAGGGGCAGAGAGACGGAGAGAATCCAAGCCTGGGAACCCCAGAATCTCAGGCTCTGCGCTGTCAGCCGAGAGCCCCAAGCAGGGCTTGAACTCACAAACCATGAGATCATGACCTGAGCTGAAACTGAGAGTGGGACACTTGGCCGACTTAGCCATCCAGGTGCCCCAATAATTATTTTTGAGTACTGTGGCAGCACCAAAACAATGCTAAAAACACAATCTCTCAATACAAGGAGGGGGGCAGAAACTTACTCCTAAATATGTACCCTGTCGATAGGAAATTCCTTTTCTGAGCGATGCTGTTACCCAACAGAAAATCTTGGCTTCTTAAAATCCAGGTATGTTCTCATTTTGTATTTTAAATGAAGTAGTTGGTCTTCATTTAACCCAAATTTGTGACTGTTTTGTAAAAGCCACTGAAAAAGCTGAGTAGGGGCACCTCTCTGGCTCATTTGGTGGAGCATGTGTCTCTGGATTTCAGGGTTGTGAGTTTGAGTCCCACGTTGTGTATAAAAATTACTTTAAAAAAAAAGGGAAGGAAGGAAGAAAAAAGAAAAACCCTGGGACATTATTGGCATTGGATTTACTAGAATTAAAACATTTATAGGGGTGCTTGGCTGGCTCAATTGGTAGAGCATATGACTGGAGTTCTGGGTTGTGAGTTCGGGCCCCATGCAGGCCGTAGAGATTACTTAAAAATAAAATTGTATGTGGCACCTGGGTGGCTCTTGGCTCAGATCATGACCTCACAGTTCATGAGTTCCAGCCCTGCTTTGAGCTCTTTGCTGTCAGGGCAGAGCCTGCTTCAGATCCTCTGTTCCCTCTCTCTGCCTCTCCCCTGCCTGCACTATCTCTCTCACAATAAACTTTAAATTTTAAGTCAAAATAAAATCTTACAAAAAAATTGAGTTGCTAATTCTACAGAAACATAAACTGATTCTTTAATTTTTTTCAGATATTATTTATTTTTTAAATTTTTTATTTTTAATTTTTTTTTACAAATAGTTTATTGTCAAATTAGTTTCCACATAACACCCAGTGCTCATCCCCACGAGTGCCCTCCTCCATGCCCCTTGCCCCTCCCCCCTCCCCCCTACATCTATCAGTCCTCAGTTTTTGTCAGCATTCAAGAGTCTCTCATGGTTTGCCTCTCTCCCTTTCCCCCACCATTTCCCCTCTTCTTCTCCCCCTTGTTCCTCAGTTAAGTTCCTCCTAATCCTCCTATACGTGCACACATATGATATTTGTCCTTCTCTGCCTGACTTATTTCGCTCAGCATAACACCCTCAAGGTCCATCCATGTTGCTACACATGGCCAGATTTCATTTTTTCTCATTGCCATGTAGTATTCCATGGTATAGATAAACCACATCTTGATCCATTCGTCCGTCGATGGACACTTAGGCTCTTTCCATGTTTTGGCTATTGTTGAGAGTGCTGCTATAAACTCAGATTTTATTTTTAAGTAATCTCTACACCCCAAGTGGGGCTCGAACTCACAATCCAGAAATCCAGAGTCCCATGCTCTACCAACTGAGCCAGCCAAGCGGCCCAGCATCCTTTATTTTTGTAAAAGCTACACACAGGAGCGCCTGGGTGGCTCAGTTGGTTGAGCGTCCAGCATTGGCTCAGGTCAGGATCTCCCAGTTTGTAGATTGGAGGCCCGCGTCCGGCTCTGTGCTGACAGCGCCATTTCGAGCCTGCTTGGGATTTTATGTCTCCCTCTCTCTCTCTCTGCCCTTCCCATACTTGTGCACACGCACTCTCTCTCTCTCTCAAAAATAAAAACATTTTTAAAAACTTGTGCACGCACAAATACTATGTAAAATGAAAGGTGACTTACTAATTCCAATAGAAAGTCTAATTTGATGACAGTTTTTCTTCGATCGTTTTGAGCCACTTCTAACAAACTGCAATTTAGCTGCCCTACCTAAAAGAGAAAAATAAATGCTCAGCCTTTGTATAATTTCTCCAATGGAACCGTTCTTTCCTTTTAGGAGCAAGGGGAGCGGGGGGAAGGCTCAATCTGTCTTAAATTTTTGTCATTTTACTTGTGGCCTAAGTATCATTTTCCAGTGCTTTGCCTGTAAGTAACTGGATGCTCTAGTATTTTCCACAACTGATTGGTCCGTAGGTACCAACTTGACTGAACTATTAAGACCCAGATCCAGTTTGGGCTGTAAATGCGGAAAATGAAGCTAGGACCACCACCGAATAGCAGCCTAGCTCCTAGAGGCAAGAAGCAAAGTTCACGAACAAAGGTCACTCGAATGCAAACTTGAACATGCACGCACACGAGGCAGCAGCAAAGTGTCCCCAGCTCCAGCCGCACTGCCACCTTAGAAATCACGAAAACGTACATAACACACCAACTTGGATGATACTCATGAACGTGGAGCCTAAGACTAATTCAAATGTTGAACACAAAAGCTCTGTAAATAGTTAAGCGAGGGTTGGAAAATGTAAAAGAATGAATGAAAAGAGAGAGAGGTCCTAAGGACCTGTCCGGCGAGTTTCCCACGGCGTCAGCGGAGCGGACCCGGGGGGCGGAAGGAAGCGGCAGAAGGACCAATGACTCTTTTCTGCCGACCGTTGGCGCGAGGACCTCCCAGCGCGACTTCGCCGCTCGTACCGCGCCTGCGCAGCTCGCTGACAGAAAGTTACAGGCAAGCGTCGGCCTTGTTTATTTCGGCGGCGAGGGGCGGGGCCGCGCGAGCACGTGACCGGGACTGCGGCATTTCTGGCCCAATCCAAGGCGTTTCGGAAAGCGCCCTTGCAGAGCCAGTCGGGTAGCCCCGGTTCGACCAGAGGCCGGACCTCCTTTTAATCTCCTGGCCCTTGGACTCTGTTTTGGGGTCTGAGGATCTGGTTTTGCAGAAGTTCTTGTTGCGCGTCCCGCGAATCAAGTTAGGGGCACGGTCTGGAGTGATTGGCCCCTTTTATGTCTTCTTCTCCATAATTAGGGTTTCATTTCTCTAATTTCAAGGCTTGGTGCTCTCTCCCCAAGACGCTCAAATCCGATTTCTACTGGTGGAGACTCTAGATGCACTGGAGGGCGTCTTGTAAAAATAGTACTTTGAAAAAAGAAAAACTGGTTTATATTTCAGGGGTTGAGGAATGGGGGAAATTAAGGTAAACATTCTAGGAGACCAGTCTCCCATAGGACTGTGATGGAGAACACCTCAAAAAACGTGCCCCCAGAAGATAACTTTATTCCAGTGTAATCATTTCAGTAAAATCGCTCTGTTTATTCAAGCTTTCAATCTAAAGTAATGATGCTGGGATAAGATTACCTACACGGCGTGGTAGGTAATCAGTCGCCCCAGAGGAGTGTGACAGGCGACGAGAGAAACTCAAGAAGTGAGGAGTGCTGACTGCTTCAGCTCTATTCCAGGAACCTTGGCGGTGGGAAAGAAAACAGCGCAAAAAGATAAAATGTCAGATATGTCAAAACGATTTTTAAAAAAAGGATATCCCTTCCACATATCCTATTATAGATACCTTAGTAAAAATAAGACCGCTCACCTGGGATCCTAGTCAAAAAATTTCACTCACTTCCTACAAAGAACAGATCCTCACCACAGCAGAAATGAATTTATTCTTAACTCCTAATACTCTCATAAAAGGAAGGGGGGGATGCATAGCTAAAAGTGCTGGACTTGCAGGGACTTCTCTGCCAGAGCCGCGGAGTGATTGTTAATTGCTGCTTCCCTTGCAGATGCTAGTTTCCTCTGGTGCTGCTGTCATTGGTTCTTAAGAAGTATAGTTGCTTCAACTGTGGTTCCTGCCGTTACACTTAAAGATTTTTCTACCAACCCCAATCTTCCTCAGTAACAGCTGTCTAGATAGGTGACAGTGAGCTCCCCGGAGCACACTGTCGCTGGCTTCTCTTTGCCAACAGAAGACTTGGAAAAAATGCCAAGTAGAGAAATCCAGTAGCTTCAGTGAGCTAATTCTGGAGCTGGGGAGTGAGTTTATCACACTGAAGTGGAGGCACAGATTATGGCCTTCATCTGCAAGATGGTGGCCTCTAACTGTTTAATTGGAGGATGACAGAAAATAGGGACGTATTTAGTGTTAACGTTCCTTCCTAAGGGCTAGAATGGTTCCCCCCCCCCCACCGATGGCGTGTGCCTGTTTGATGGCCTATGTCAGTATTGACCAGTAATGTGGAAGTGTGCATTTTATGAGTAACCAGATCCAAATGATGCCTTAGCAAAAATTTACTTGTAAATATTCATAAATCTGAAGAAATGATAGTTGCTTCTGATTCTTAGAATTGCTATTATGGGGTCACCCTGTTTCAGTCTTACCACCCAAAAAAGTGACTATGTATGAAATGCAACTATTTTACCAGTATAGAAAGTCTTTTTATAAAGACTTTCCCAGGGGCGCCTGGGTGGCTTAGTCGGTTAAGCGTCCGACTTTCGCTTAGGTCATGATCTCGCGGTTCGTGGGTTCGAGCCCGAGCCCCGCGTCGGGCTCTGTGCTGACTGCCAGCTCAGAGCCTGGAGCCTGTTTCAGTCTGTGACTCCCTCTCTCTCTGACCCTCCCCTGCTCACGCTGTCTCTCTCTCCTGGAAATAAATAAAACATTAAAAACAATTTTTTTAAAAAAAAAGACTTTCCTGGAGATCAACTCATTTTGTAAATTTCCATTTTGTGGTATAACCCGTTCTCCTTGAAGTTAGGGCTGATCAACAGACTAACATAAGGAGTTGCCTCGGGCCAAATTACCCATTACCCAGGCCGGGTTTTCAAATCTTAGGCTCATTAGCACATAAAAAAGGAAAGCAGTAGTAGAATGCTATTATTAAGCAACAGCTGCAGAGTATCATCGCTAGTACTAGGAACAGAGGCGGAATCTTCAGCCACTGGAAGAATGTCGCTTGTTCCAAAGCCTCTCTTAAAAATATAGAAGAAGGAATAAACAATATTTGTGTTTTGAATCACAATGTCTCAGATCGTTTCATTACCTAATGCCATCATCAAAAACTTTTAGTGTAGTCCTATCATTTTCTTTAACCAATGGCTAAAAGGTTCTGAACTTTTTTAAAGTTTGAGAGAGAGCAGATGCACTTGTGCGCATGAGCGGGAGAGGGGCAGGGGAGGGAAAGAGAGAATCCCAAGCAGGCTCCACACTGTCAGCACAGAGCCCCATGCGGAAGTCATGACCTGATCAAGAGTTGGACGTTTAACTGACAGAGCCACCCAGGCACCCCCGAATTTTTTAAAGACGTAAAACACATACACAAAGACATAATAACTTCAATAAACAATTTCTGTAGTTGAGTGAATACACTCCAATATTTTCCATCTCTCAGGGAGCAGAGTTCCATAATTAAAATACCTTTCCAATATTAAACTGTGAGTAATCACAAAAACACAACATGCTTGGGGCGCCTGGGTGGCTTAGTCGGTTAAGCGTCCGACTTTCGCTTAGGTCATAATCTCGCGGTTCGTGGGTTGGAGCCCCGGGTCGGGCTCTGTGCTAACTGCCAGCTCAGAGCCTGGAGCCTGTTTCAGTCTGTGACTCCCTCTCTCTCTGACCCTCCCCTGCTCGCAACATGCGTGTGCCTTGAATTTATAAGACACATTCCAGAGCTGTCTACAAATGAAACATGTTAAAAATCACTTATCACTGGATAACCAAAAGAGAGTGGGAAAAAATATTGGTTCAGGTTTGATTTACTCAAGGTAAACACGAGAGAGTTGTGTTTGTATCATATTATCTTAAGGATTCTGAAAATAAACACTATACAGTATAAATGAAAACTTGGGATTCACTTTAAAAAACTATTGGTGTATGATAGGTTTACAATCACTTTAGTTAACTATGGATAAGTTGCGTCAACTGTCAGAAACAAAGTTTATTACTTCAAATCAAAATACAAATAGTAGTGGCTCAATTTGCAACTGCAAAAGGGAAGTTAAAGAAATCCAGAATTTCTTCTGCTTCTTGGACAAAAGTGAATAAATAAGGCAGCTGTTGAGTTAAACTATTACATTGTAATGACTCATAGGACGTTCAAGTGTTTGAGAACTTTCCAGCTGTTTTGTTTTTAAAAAGACATTCAAAGCCCCCAGTGGTGGCTTTCAAACAGTGAATGTCATACACTGAAACAGATTAACAACAGATCTTCCATTTATTTGAAGCAATTCAATTTCAAAAACTTTTAAGTTACATCAGTCACAGAAGGAAAAAACAAATCAGGAAACAGAAACAAAAGAAAAATCAGGAGTGCTGCATTTTGTTTGTTTTTAACACTGTCATGGCTTTATTCAAAACACAGTTGCACAAAAGTATTAACTTCAAAGTTGTTTTTTTTTTAAGGACAGTTTTGAGGAATTTAACACACTATATACATACCGGCATACAAAGAACATTAAAATAGGACCAAAAACTTCTACAAAATATAAAACCCACCCTTACTTATTTGCATGAAAATACCACCCACAAAGCTAAATAAGTCTTAAAAAGTCATTTGGAGGCTCCAAATGTTGTTTTCAAACCAAAGAACTCTAATTTCGATTGCACAGTAAGATGATTGATAAGAAAGTCAATATATAGATTTCATTTTAAAAATAAGTATTTTATAGTCTGGCATATACTATGTGATGAGAATTCTTCGGGACTACAACAGAGCATTTCAAATGTTAAAAAGGAGTAAAATGTTAGCCTTTTGGAGATTCCAATCCCTCTCCCCCCACCTATCTCCCCCATGAAACTTATTCCATGAGTTTATTTCAGTCACTTGTGCACCTTTGTTAGTTTACCCACAAATAACTTTGTAATTTTACTCTAAAACCCCAAGTCATACATTTGAAACTAAAAAAGAACCAGTTCTTCACTCAGTAATTTACATGTGTCCCAGTTACTTCAATTAATTTGCTGATGCTAACTTTAAAAACACTTCCAGATATCCAAAACAAAGTGGAAAAACATTTAGATGGCCAAGATTGCAAAAGCAATGGCCTTGACCACGGAGCCTCCACAATAAAAACAGGGATGTACTTGTCTATCGTTATTATATTTAGTAGCCATATGTAGAAACATGTGGTTCGTCCCAAAATATTTTTCGATTTTTAATGGACTTGAAACCAAATCTTAATTTTTAATATTGATTTAGTTTCAAATATTTTCCAACTGCCCAGTATACTCCAATTAAAAGCTCTATCTGGTAATTCCTTAAAACTATAGGAAGAATAATTAAAGGTTCTACTCAGAAAAGTTAGAAATACTTTGCAGTGTGGTATCTAAATCATTTGGGAAGCGAACTTGAAAATTTGACTTGAACATCTCATTCATTATCAACAGGCAATTGTTCTGACTTTTGAGGAATATTACTGCTGCTTCCAAAAGCCTCCTCTGCTTTTTTTTCCTTCATCCTAATAATACAATCTGTACATCTTGTCAATGAAAAATGACTTACAGTAAGCAGGACCTGTTGCATAAAAGTGTACTGGCAATAACATTCATATCTCAGAAAGTACTCAGTTTCTTTCACTTAGCTTGTTTGAAACAGAAGTCTGAAAAGGTGGCTGAGGTATAAAAGACTAAAGGCTTTCCTGGGTATAACAGAAGGCTCCCAACTTTTTTTTTTTTTTTTTTGAGACAGAAGGAGAGGAGTGAAACATGAAAGTGATCATAAAGGAATTTCTGAGAGGAAAAGAAAGAATGCATTTAAAAACAAACCAAAATAACCAACCCCTCTGCATGTTGTGATCTTCAGCTTGAAAAAAAAAGGGGGGGGCTCACCTGCATGTCTCTGAGCTTTGTGCAAGCAATTTTCCTTCAACAACACGATCTTTAGTCACCTGACTTGAAAAGGTTTCAGAAGCCTCCACAAAAGCCATAAATTATACTGTTGAGTAGAACCTTTACTATTCTGCTCCTACTTTCCAAGCTACTCAAGTCACAAAAAAGCATCCAAAAAAAAAAAAAGAAGTCATTGCCTTCAAACTAAAGGTCTCTGGGTCACCTCTAAAAAAATAACCAACTTCTCATTCAAGAGACTTCATTTCATATTCCAGCTGACCATGATTTCAGTTAACTATAAATAACTTTAAAACCTTATGAATGAAATGCACCAAACTATGCCTGTGTAAAAGTGATCATGTCTTAATTAGGAGCTAAAAATAACTAATACAGTGAGCTTGAATGAGAAAAATGAAGATTCTAAATCAATTGCTAGGGAATTTCACAATGGGCTCAATGAAAATTTTTTCTCTACATACAGTATGATCATTAACAGACTAGTAAATCTTATTTGGAATGATAAGGCAAAAATAGTAAAACCACACTTTTCCTATAAAAAGTTACGGGTTATTTTCTGGAGGGTTCACTATGGTACATGAAGAAACAAAGAAGATGTGATCACTCTATTGCACAGCCAGGACCTCTAGGGAATCTGGTCTTAGAATGATCTAGTCGTCGTCTTCGTCTCCATCATCTTCAGCATCCCGTTTCCTTTTTTCCCCTCGAAGTCCCTCTTCTTCTGAAAGAAAAGTGAAGGGGAAATTGTAAAGTGCTCAATTTTAACAAATGAATACTTGGTCAATTACAAAGTTTTGAATCTTAGTGAAAACCTAATGGCATAAAAAAGAAAAAAAAATACAGGTTCAAGTGTCCTCTCTGAAAAATCTTTCAATTGCAGTGTATTAAAAGTACTTCGGACAGAAATCCGTAAAGAACGACAGCTTGCTGTGCCCCCTGGTGGCCAAATTATGAAGTATAGATCAAGAAGAATTATTAGTGAATTTTTAAATTAATTTGGAAAGACCTAGGTAAAGAATACTGGAGAGCATCCTTTGAGAATGCCACTGCTCTTCTCCTAGAGATAAGGCTTCACTCTCTTCAAAATGAAAGACAAGAAAAATAAACTAAGGCTCAAGCTCCCATTATCTCTTCTTTAAAAATAAATCTTAAGAGCGGTGCCTGGGTGGCACAGTCGGTTGAGCATTCGACTTCGGCTCAGGTCATGATCTCACGGTTTGTGGGCTCGAGCTCTGCGTCAGACTCTGTGCTGACAGCTAGCTCAGGGCCTGGGGCCTGTTTCCGATTCTGTGTCTCCCTCTCTCTCCACCCTGCCCCCACGCACGTGCATACTCCGAATCAATATTAAAAAAATTGTTTTTAATAAAAATAAGTGTTACAAGCTATTTTTTTAATAAAATTACTGAATGCCCTGAGAAAATTACTCTTTTAAAAAGGTTTTAGGGGTGCCTGGCTGGCTCGGTACAAGGAGCATAAAACTCTTGATCCCAACCAAGGTCATGAGTTTGAGCCCCATGTTGAATATAGAGATTACTTAAGTCAACTTTACAAAAAATAAAAAGGTGTCATACCTCTCACAGCGCTCTGTTACCATGAGAGACCAAATCACGGTACCGAATATCAATCACGGTATCACGGTATCAAATCTCTGGTACCGTGAGAGATCAAAACCAAAGATATCAATTATAATTTGAATTATAGACTCATTCTTTAAAGTATATGAATAATAGCTGTAACTTGAATGTTAGGGTTTCTTTAGTGGCTCACGTTACTCACCATCCTCTTCCTCTTCTTCCCCTTCTTCAACATAGTCATCATCATCTTCTTCATCCTTAGAAATCAAATATTCAGTTTGAGAATAAAAAGCCATGACCCATATTTTACACTGTTTGCTAGTAATACATTCCAACAAGAGCACAAAAATTATATCATTCTATGGTCTGACAGTCTCCGCCTAACTTACCTAAGTGTTTTCTAAGAGCCCAACTAAATCTAGTTTCTTTACGAAAAATAAGTTATGTTTTAGACCAGCACTGTTCAAAAGAACTTTCTGCAACAACGGAAATGTTCTGTATCTGCGCTGTCCACATGTGGCTACGGAGTATTTAAAATGTGACCAAGTGCCTGGCTGGCTCAGTCAGCAGACCAAGCAACTTTTTTTTTTTTTTAAGTGTATTTATCCATTGAGAAAGAGAGAGAGAGCGAGAGAGAATGCAAGCAGAACAGGGAGAGAAAGGGGAAGAGAGAATCCCAAGCAGGCTCCACACTGTCAGCACGGAGCCCAATGCCAGGCTCAAACCCACAAACTGTGACATAATGATATGAACCAAGACCAAAAGTCGGACACCTAATAGACTGAGCCACCCAGGCACCCTAGAGCATGCAACTCCTGATCTTGCCGTTGTGAGTTCAAGCCCCATGATGGGGGTAGAGATTACTTAAAAATAAAAACAATCTTAAAAAAGAAATGAAATAAATTGAAAAAATAAAATGTGACCAGTACAAATGAGGAAGAGAATTTTTCATTTTATTTTTTTTTAACTTAAATAACCAAATATCTCTGGTGGCTACTATAATGGACACAGTAACTTTAGACTATTTCAGAGAAAGGTCCTCTATTTTACAGAGTGAGAATCCTAGCCCCAACATAGTTATATGCACTGAATAAGTCACTTAATCTCTCTGGACCTCAGTTTCCCTTTTTTTGTTGTTGTTCATTTTTTTAAATGTTTGTTTATTTTTGAGAGAGACAGAGAGACAGAGCGTGAGTGGGGGAAAGGCAGAGAGAGAGATGGAGATACAGAATCTGAAGCAGGCTCCAGGCTCTGAGCTGTCAGCACAGAGCCTGAGGCGGGTCTCGAACTCACAAACTGTGAGATCATCACCTGAGCCACCCAGGTGCCCCTGGACCTGTTTTCCAATTAACAGAAAGAATATTCATCTAGAAAGATCTAAAAGTTCCTTCTACATCTAAAAATCTACACATCAAAATAGCAATATTGATAAAATCACAAAGCTTGATATACAAGTCTTGTGGAAGGAACTGTTCAGAATAGCTAAGCTGTGAACATAGCCTTGAAACATAACTTTTCTTTTTTAGTTTAACCACTTTTTCACCCTTTTACAAATGACCCTGGCCTCCACTTTTAATTGTATCTTTTCCTAGTTTTCATGCCTTCTCTTTCCAGTAGGTTACTACTTCAATTTTAATTTGTTATGGATTCAGAAAATAGATCAATAAGATTAGAGACTTGAATATAAAAGAGGAAACAGGTTTGGAATAACAGCTTAAGCTCTCTCTTACAAAGACCTTTTGTCTTTGGTTACTTTGTATTGGCTACTCAGGCCTTTCGCACTTACTGCCATGTTCCAAACTGTTGAGTTCAACTGTATGTTTGAAAAAAAATGAAACCAATCTAGGGCCTCCCCTCCAGCCCCACAAAAATTTACTGCTCCTTAAAAATACTGGGGTGCCTGGGGGGGCTCAGTCAGTTAAGTGTCCGACTTCAGCTCAGGTCATGATCTCACAGTTCGTGGATTCGAGCCCCGCATCGGGCTCTGTGCTGACAGCTAGCTCAGAGCCTGGAGCCGGTTTCTGATTCTGTATCTCCCTCTCTCTCTGACCCTCCCCTGCTCACACTGTCTCTCTCTCTCACACACAAATAAATAAAACATTAAAAAAAAAACACTTTAATTGGCAGGGTGCCTGGGTGCATCAGTCAGTTAAGCATCCGACTTTGGCTCAGTTCATAATCTCATGGTTCGTGGGTTCAAGCCCCACATCGGGCTCTGTGCTGACAATGCAGGACCTGCTTTGGGTTCTGTGTCTCCCCTCTTTCTGCCCCTCCCCGCTCACTCCCTATCTCTTTCAAAAATAAATAAACATTAAAAAAATACTTTAATTGGCAAATGTCAAGAATTGCTGGGTATTTAAGGAAAGTGTGTACAACCCATCCTTTTCACAGCATCCACAGCCCCACTAGTGTCTAGAAATACTAAACAGAACCTAATTTCCCAGCATGTAGCTAGGATCCCCTGAGAAACTCACCAGCACAGCACTCAGGTCAGAAATCAACCTTATACAAGCAATTCAAATACTGGAAAGCATTCTACACTAGAGCATCACAAAGCTACGAGAGGCAGAAGGAAAAGATGGGGGAGCAAACAGGATAGAAAGGAACCACAATAAAAATCAGGAGAACCTAGACCCGTAAACTAAAGGAGAAAAGAAAGGAAGAGAGAAGGGTAGAGGAGAGAGAGAACAGGGAAGAGGAGGGGAGGGGAGGGGAAGGGGAAGAAATAAAGAGAAGGAAAGACAAGGGACACATTTTAAATACCTCCAATCTGTAAAGAATGATAAATGAGGATATTTAAATATTTGCAATTTTTAAAAAAACAGTGGAGATACTGATCACATGTATTCTTGATTAATTTAGAAAAGCCCAACTCTCAAAAGCTAACTACTTCTCTCAATTCTGTTTTAAACAAAATGTGGTTAAACTAATTGATTCATGGGGCACCTGAGTGGCTCAGTCGGTTAGGTATCTGACTCTTTTATTTTTAATTAACATTTTATTTATTTTTGAGAGACAGCATGAGCAGGGGGAGGGGCAAAGAGGGAGACACACAATCCGAAGCAGGCTCCAGGCTCTGAGCTGTCAACATAGAGTCTGACGTGGGACTCAACTTTGGTATCATGACCTGAGCCAAAGCCGGATGCTAAACTAACTGACCCACCCAGGCGCCCCAAGTATCTGATTCTTGATTTTGGCTCAGGCTCTGAGCCTGCTTGGGATTCATTTATTCATTCTCTGCCTCTCTCTCCTTCTCCCTCCTTCTCTCTCTCTCTCCTTCTCCCTCTCTCCCTCAAAAATAAATAAATAAACTTTTAAAAGTTGATTCATATGTTTAAGCCTTTTATATTTTTTATTCTTTTTTTTAATGTTCATTTATTTTGAGAAAGAGAGATGCATGGCTCCACGCCACCAGAGCCTGGCAGAGGGCTCAAACTCATGAACTGCAAGATCGTGACCTGAGCCAAAACCAAGAGTCTGACACCTAACAGACTGAGCCACCCAGGAGCCCCAGTTCAAAGTCACTTTTAGGGGCGGACGCCTGGGTGGCTCGGTCAGTTGAGCCTCCGACTTTAGCTCAGGTCACGATCTCATGGTTTGGGAGTTCAAGCCCCCATCAGGCTCAGTGCTGACAGCTTGAAGCCTGGAACCCACTTCGGAATCTGTGTGCCCTTCCTCTGCTTGCCTCTGTCTCTCTCTATCTCAAAAATAAATAAGCATTAAAAAAAATGTTTAAATCATTTTTAAACTACTAGGGGTGCCTGGATGGCTCAGTCGGTTAAGCACCTGACTTTTGATTTTGGCTCAGGCTGTGATCTCCTGGTTTGTGAAATCAAGTCCCAGAATGGACTCCGTGTTGGTAGCACAGAGCCTACTTGAGATTCCCTCTCTCCCTCTCTATGCTCCTCCCCCCCCAAAATAAATAAATAAAAATAAAATGATATCAGAGAAAAATTATCATCAATCAGTGATATTATCTATCTAACCAATGTAAAGGTCATTAGGAAAACAAAGAATACTAACAATTTCTAGCCTAAATCAAGAGACATCATTTTTAATAATAAAAAACTCTGAATTATTAACACAAAACAATAACTTAAAAACATCTGGAGAAAATAATAATTCCCAGGGGCTGAAGATCATTTGTTCGAGTCAAATGACGTTTCCTGTGAGCTTACTACGTTCCCGTCGAGATACCAGACGCTGAGACACAAAGTGAAATGGCCCTGCCCTTGAGGAGCTCACCATCTGGGTGAAAGTGGCCAAAAAAACAAGTTTTTGCAATAAGTGCCTACAGACAATGGAACCCTAATCAAGGTTCAAAGGTAACGGGGGAAGGAGCGGTCGTCTCAGAAAACTTACAGACAGCTTCAATAATGGGGCAACTCCAGGACTGAGCGTCTAAAGAGTTTACAACGCCTGGTTTGGGTGGCGGTCAGGGGGATAGATACCTAAGTGAAAGCTCACGGGCTTGTACACAAAACCCGTGTACTTCACCAGCTTTACTGTACCTCTGTTTCCCTCAGTAAGAAAGGAAATAGAGTTCGCCAGAGAGCATGGGTGGAAAGTCCCTGCGGAGAGAGTCAACAGTGTGTCTACAGACAGAAAGGCAAGAAGTAGCCTGGTGGCCAGTTCAGTTTGTACTGAGGGAGAAGGGGGCGGGAGGGGTTGGCGCTGAAGCGCTGGGCCCTGTATATATTGGTGGCAACAGGGCAACCCGGTGATTCTGGCTGCCCGGGGACACGATCACACTGGCATTCTGAGCAGCCAGGCACACCCCGCGGACCATACACCTGTGTGGAAACACTACTCAGAGACACCGTTTGGAAAGCTGCTACAAAACCATGAGCAAGGAATGATTAGGGGAAAGAAAAGTCTTCTTGGGGGCCCACGACATGCCAGGGACTAGATCCTTCACGGGTATCACTTTGTCAGATCCTTAAAATAATCCGAAGAGGTTGGTATAATCTCCGCTTCATAAATGCGGAAGCTGCGTTTATAAAAGAAACTTTTGTAAAATGTTCTCGGCCATTCCATGCCACCAAGGGCAGAGAGGTTTTGAAAGCGAGCTGGGTGGTGAAATCCCCAGGTGTGTGTGATCATCTGCATGCAGTGTGGGCTGGGGGACCGCAGGGGGTGAGGGGGAAGGACAGGCACACAGATACATGCAGACCCACAAGTTAGAAACAACTTTCAGATTCCGACACGACTTGCTACTTCAGGACTTGGCCTGAGGCCTACATGGTTTGCAGGGCAGGGGAAAAGTGCCTAATTCACCTGGATTTCTTCTTTCATCAAATAGGAGAGGCCCACTTCCTCTTCCTCTCCCAGTTCTGAGCCTGCTTCGTCTTCCTCCTCCTCCTCCTCCTCCTCCTCCTCCTCTTCCTCCTCCTCCTCATAGCCTTCAGGTGGACCAGCTTCATGTTCCTCTTCATCTTCATCATCTTCATCTCCATCTTTAAAAACAGTTGGGAAGATGAGCAAATGGACGGGCTAAAGGTTTCTTGCTAGTGTGCCGATCCTATTTTTGCTGTTGACCCAATCGCCTCAAAGTGGAAGGTATCTCAGGGTGATGTTCTTTTTTTTAAAGACTTCCCTTTGTGATATTCTCATCGACTCTTTGAGAAACACGGTTTCTAAATATTGAAATGTCTCCCACACAACGTTACGTGCACTAAAGTTTGTTTTGCCCTGTGGGCACTTCAAGGCCTGTTTACCTATCATCCCATTCCGTCATTTTCTAACACTGTTCATCCATCAAACTTCTTTTTAGAGTAAAAAACTTTAAAAAAATTTTTAACGTTTATTTATTTTTGAGAGACAGGGAGCACGAGCAGAGGAGGGGGAGGGGAGGGAGAGGCGTGGACAGAGGTTCCCAAGCAAGCTCCCTGCTGACAGCCAGAGAGCCCAACACGGGGCTCAAACCCACGAACCTTGAGATCACGACCTGAGCCAAAGTCAGATACTTAACCGACTGAGCCCCTCCAGGCACCCCTTTACAGTAAAAAACTTTTATGAGGTCTTTCCTTTGAGCAGGTCATAATCTCAAGATCATGAGATGGAGCCCCCATATTGTGCTCTGTGGTTGGCACAGAGCCTGCTTGGGATTTTCTCTCTCTCTCTCTGCCCCTCCCCTGCTTGCACTCTCTCATGCACTCTCTCTCAAAATAAATAAACTTAAAAACAAAAAGCACTTTTCAACAAAGAATAACAAACAGTATCCCATAACTAATAAGATCCATTCTGTCATATGGGGATCTGTCAGTCACCCATTCAACCAAAAATGTATGTTCACTATCTAATTCTAGAACAGTTCCATCACCCCCTCAAAAAAACCCACACACATTTACAGTCACTCCCCAGTCTCCTCTCCCCCAGCCCTGGTGACCACTATTCTAATCTGCTGAGAACATGCCTATCCCGGACATGTCATATAAATGAAGTCACAAGGGGTGCTTGGGTGGCTTAGTCGGTTAAGCGTCCAAATTTTCGACTTTCGCTTAGGTCATGATCTCGCGGTTTGTGGGTTCGAGCCCCGCGTCGGGCTATGTGCTGACTGCCAGCTCAGAGCCTAGAGCCTGTTTCAGTCTGTGACTCCCTCTCTCTCTGACCCTCCCCTGCTCACGCTGTCTCTCTCTCCTAGAAATAAATAAAACATTTTAAAAAATAAAATAAAAATAAATGAAGTCACAAAATGTGGCCTTTTGTCTGGCTTCTTTCACTTCACAGAATGTTTTCAATGCTATAGCATGTATCAGCGCCCCACTCATTCTTATGACAGAATAATATTTTATGGCACAGACATATCACATTTTGTTTTTCCATCAGTTGATAGGCCATTTGGGTTGTTTCTATTTCTTGGCTATTACGGATAACACGGCAAGGAATGGTTCCTTTTTTTAAAAAAAGTACTATTTTAAAAGTTGCCACTTTTATTAGGTGGTGGTTACATGGCTTATACAGATGTAAAACTTCTCGGAGCTTGATACTATCATAATAAATAATACGTAAATCATCAGCTATCAGAAATCTTAAAGAAGAAATACAGGATTAGTGTTTGAGTTTTCTTAATTTTTTTTCTAAAAAAATTTTTTCCCTGGGGCGCCTGGGTGGCTTAGTTGGTTAAGCGTTCGACTTTCGCTTAGGTCATGATCTCGCGGTTCGTGGGTTCGAGCCCCGCATCAGACTCTGTGCTGACTGCCAGCTCAGAGCCTGGAGCCTGTTTCAGTCTGTGACTCCCTCTCTCTCTGACCCTCCCCTGCTCACGCTGTCTCTCTCTCTCCTAGAAATAAATAAAAAATATTAAAAAAAAAAAAAATTTTTTTTTCCCCAACATCTAAATACCCAGGCCCAATCTAAGTGACACAGCTAGACTGGAGGCTATATTTACAGGCATAAGAATGATTACCCTCATCATCATCCTCTTCTGAGTCTGGTGCCTCGTTATCCTCCTGATCAAATCCATCTAAGTAGGTGATTTGCTGCAGCAGTTCAAAAATACTTTCTCTGTAATCCTCCAGGTTCGTGATCTCACAGTTAAACAAGTCAAGGCTTTTCAAATTCTTAAGATTTTGCTGGAAAAGTAAAACGTTAAAGCTTACATTTCAAGAGTTGAAATACTGTATTATTTCTTTTTCATTCACGAGCCAGAAAACGCATATTTGGAATCAGAATGATTTTGTTGACAAAATACGTGCATAAATAGACAACAGCAATATAGTGGTTGGCTTAACTCTAGTCAAGCTTATTGTCAACAGTTTTGACCGCCTCCCAAGCTTTTTAAAAATCAGAGCAGCAGGGGCACCTAGGTGGCTCAGTCGGTGAAGCATCAAACTTCAGCTCAGGTCATGATCTCGTGGTCCCTGTGTTCAAGCCCCGCATCAGGCTCTGGGCTGACAGCTCAGAGCCTGGAGCCTGCTTCAGATTCCATGTCTCTCTCTCTCTGCCCCTCCCCTGCTCATGCCCGGTCTCCCTCCCTCCCTTGCTCTCAAAAATGAATAAACATTAAAAAAAATCTTTAGATGAAGAAAATGCAGTAACCATCTGGATCAAAACATATAAGAAATTCAAAAGTTTCAAAGAGTGAAATCTAAAGCAATAAAACAGAAGCAACATGGCAATGAGAAAGAATGAAATCTGGCCATGTGTAGCAACATGGATGGACCTTGAGGGTGTTATGCTGAGCGAAATAAGTTAGGCAGAGAAGGACAAATATCATATGTTTCCACGTATAGGAGGATTAGGAGGAACTTAACTGAGGACCATGGGGGAGAAGAAGGAGGGAAATGGTGGGGGAAAGGGAGAGAGGCAAACCATGAGAGACTCTTGAATGCTGACAAAAACTGAGGACTGATGGATGTGGGGGGGAGGGGTGATGGGCATGGAGGAGGGCACTAGTGGGGATGAGCACTGGGTGTTATATGGAAACCAATTTGACAATAAACTATTTGTAAAACAATAAATAAAATAAAATAAAACAGAAGCAAATCTCAGAAAATCAACCAAAAAAGAGCAAGTCCAGAGACTTCCCACTTACCAGAGCTTCTACTGTACTGAGATCTTTGATTTTGTTTCCACTCAGATTGAGGTAGGTAAGATTTGGACATTTCTCTGCCAGGACTTCCAAGCCTCCCGAAATTATATTGTCACTAAGTTCCAACTATATATTCAATGTGGAGAGAAAACAAACAATGGTGAAGGCTTAGGGCGGATCAGATTTTCAAAATCTATCCCATTTGAAGAAGAAAAACAGTTGTCGTTCTCTCTGGCCTCAAAAACCTGTCACAGATTATTAATTTCCAAAATCCCACCTACAGTTACCAGATAATTCATTAGAACCCCTGCACAGTACGCTTATAACCCAGGTTTGGCTCTAGTTGTGTTATAGTTGGATTTTGTGTTTCAGAGAAAAATATTCAGTAGACATTAAATCCAAATTCATGTCATAAAGCAATTTCGTTATTAAATTTAAATTTCTAAAAGCATTATTAGAGCTGATTCCAAAATCCTACATAACCTTTTTCCTTATCTCTAGAAATTTGGAAACTTTGAATTAAAAGGCAAAAGGTCGTTTCGTTTGGCCAAAACCTAGACACATTAGCCCCCGGCCTCATAAGTATGATGATTTCAAGCTTAATGCCAACTTACCTTTCGAAGTTTAGTTAAGCTGGGCAGCCGGGCCAGTGAACTTAGCTCCACGTTAGCCATACTCAGAAACTCTAGTTTTTTAAAAGTATCATTCAGGCCCTCGATTTCCCCATTGACACATAGGCAATTATCAAGGACTAATTCTGTCACCTGTAAGACAGAAAATAAATGATTATTTACTTTGCAGTCTGTTTAGCAAAAGATCTAGATCCTGACACACAGGAAACATGAACATTAAAATCATCTGTCCTGGGGTGTCTGGGTGGCTCAGTCAGTTAAGTATCAGACTTTGGCTCATGTCATGATCTTGTGGCTTGTGGGTTCGAGCCCCACCTTGGGCTCTGCTGTCAGTGCAGAGTCTGCTTGGGATTCTCCCTCTCCCCCTCCCCCTCCCCCACTCGTGCCTTCTCTCTCACAAAACAGACTTTAAAAAAAAACACACACACATCAATCCCCTTGCACAGATCCTTTTCATTCTCTCATCCCCCAACAAAAATTGAAATACAATCTAAAGTATCATTATAAGTTAACCTTTTACATTTAAACTCAGACCAAGAAGTTCAATGCCTGTTCAAGTCACTGATGCAGAAAAAATAAAACTTTGGAAAAGGTCCCATGTGATAACTTGCTTCTGCCCCTGATGAGAAGGACTTTACACGTCAGGGCATATATTTACGCAGTGAGGGGACGCCTAGGCTCCCGACAAAGGATTCAGGCAAGCTGCCCTAAAGATAAGGGAGAAGAAAGGAAACTATTTTGTTCACGTTTCCAGTTTAAATTCCTTGGTCTTGGGTTGGTAAATGCCACCATAACTCCAAAATACCTTACTACTCTTCATGAAGAAATGTTAGAAAGCTCATTCTGAGAAAGCTGGCTCTTAGAGGGGCCAAACAACATCACCCAGAATGATACATCCTTGACAAAATGTTATTTCTCTGTAACACTCAGGTAGCATTTTTGTTTCTCCCCATGGTGGGGGGGGGCTGCATCCTCTATTAGGTCAGAGTTGTAGAACAAAACTTGCTGGTGTGGACCTAAGAGGACTTAATCTTAAGAGGGGCACAGGAGACCCTGGCTTTTGAAGTATTTGGAGGGCTAAAAATTAGCAACAAGGAATGCCACCTTCTCTAGTTGAATATGACTTTGACATAATTATTTCAGAGACCAGAGAAGGCATATGATCTCCTGTTTAATGGTAAGAAAGCCAAAGCCCGATGGGTAAGAATGACTTGGCTAACGTCACATAGTTTGGATGACAGAGCTGTGCCCTCCCGCGCCCCCCACCCCAAAAAATCTTCGGACTCCTAGTCCAGCTGAGTGGAGGGGAGTGGGCCACCAGATTTGGTGTCAGAAAACCAGTTCTTCCACTTGAGTAAGTAACTTCACTGCCCCGGGACTCCGTTTGCTAATTTGGATTCTAGAACAATACAATCCACCTTACAAGTCCCTCGAAAGAGAAAGGTAAATAACAAACACAAACATGTTTTGTCAACTGCAAAGAGCCATACAAACACAAGAGACCGTTATTACACCACAGGGGAAGAAGGCGAGGCAGCAAAAAGGCAACATCCGGCACTCCCCGAAATTGGCAAGGAAATTACGACGGCTAGGGAAGGTAAATGAAAGGGGGGACGGGGGAGCAAAGTCACGTTTCCAAACTAAGACATACAAGAGCATCTACACGTGTGCTTCTGAGCGGCAGCTGTTTTTTGTTTGTTTGTTTGTTTTCCCGAGGCCCCCAAAGATGCGTCCCTAGAAAACTCCCAGCTCTCTCTGGGATGATAGCAGCGACTGTTTCCTCCTCCCCGCCCCTTGCCAACTTCAGAGAAAAGGGGACTTAAAAAAAAAAAGTACGTAAAGACCTCGGTTTCCCAGTCTGCACGCCGCCACAGCCCACCGAAGGGTCCCCTGGTCCCCGGCGCTGCGGTCCGCAGGCACCACCCCCACCCCTGCTGGGAACAACTACGTCCTCCTCCTCCACCTCCCGTGTTTATTTCAGAGGCCGCAAGTAACAGGACTCTCGACGCTCGCCCCGGCGATCACAGTCAAGGGCGGGCTTCCTCACGGCCACGGGCCCCGCTCTCGCGACCCGCAGCTCCGACCCGCGGGAAACCCCGGACGGGGCGGGGACTCCGCCCGGGGACAGGGGGTCGCCTCCCCGCCCGCGCTCCCGGCGCCTCCGCCAGGGGCGGGGAGGGCTAGGCGCCGCCGAGGAAGCGCCCTCTAGCAGGCGGCGGAAACGCCTCCCGCCCGACCCCCGAAAAGTTGGCCGCGACCCGCCTCACGTGGCCCCTCCCAACCCCGTCTCTTTAACTGAGGCGACGGCAGCAAGAGCGCATCATTTAGTTTCGCCGAGCCCAGCTTTAAAGCACAAAACTACTACGGCCCCTGTGTTGAGTTGCGTGAAACCTTCTCCCGGGATCAAATTCGGAGTGGCGGCCGCTACGACACGACACGCCGAGTGGCCTTACACCGCGGGGAGCCCGAAGGGATTATGCCTCGCGTCCCCTCCCCACCTCCGCTCTCCGCGACGACTCCCAAAACTTAGCGGCGCCCGGGGCACCGACCGCTGACCCAGATTCCGCCCGGCGGCGGGCGGCGCGCGCCGCTTCCCTGGGGAGTGGGCGCAGCCGGCGGCCGGCGGGCTCCACCAGGGACCCCAGCCCGCGCCCGGCGCGACGCCAGCCACCCAGGGGCCTCGAGGCCGCGGGCAACCCCCGAAAAAAAGAAAAAAAGAGTTGGCAGCGTTGCAGAAAAGTTGGACTAACTTCTCAGGCGACGATGGCTGCAGCGGGGGCAAGCGGGACTGGGGGGTCGCGCCCGCGCCACCGGCCCCCAGGAGGAGGAGGAGGGAACGAAGCGGCGGAGCAGCCCCCGACACCCCGCTTCCTGCCCTCCACCGGGGCAGGACTCCCGACTCCTAGAGGGCTGAAGGAGGCTAAACCCCCGGGCACACACAAAAACGCCCCTAGAAACTTAAGCCCTTCGCCATTTTTAAGTAGAAGATTTTAATGATTTACCACTTAAAATTGAACATTTCTTCCCAAACCGTAACCCCCGGGTGGGGGTTAATTCAACACCCCTCCTCACACACCCACTCGGACCCCGAGAAAGCCGATCTTCCAAATACAGGTCTGGTGGGGAAGGGGAGGGGGCTGAGTCATCTCACCTCCTCCGGGGCTCTGTTCCTTAACTCCAGGTTAATCCTCTTCTTCATCTCCATGTCCTCCTCCTGCTCTTCTGCTACTCCTCCCTTCCCTTACCCTTTCCTGCCTTTCCCACTACCCCAACCCTTAAATTGTAAAAGATGTGGAAATGAATGAAAAGAAAAGCAAATATAAACGCCCACCACCACCAGATAGGTGTGGGGGAGAAAGAAGAGAATAGCAAATGGAGTCCAAGGAGTTGGGACTCTAACTCGACTGCCCCCACCTCCTTGTCCACACACTCGCGCGCACTCACACGCACACACACACGCGCGCGCACACACACATACACACACACACACACACACACCCGCAGTTCCTTCCCCTTCAATGGCTGCTGCGAGACTGAGCCTCCATGACACGGCACCGCCAACCCCCTGGCCTACACTCCACCCACCTCCCGAATGTATTGGTTAATTCTTGAGCATCGCACTGTTTCATTGGACGCCACGGATGTCCATCAGTCTTCAGGGTGGAACTGAACCTGAAGTACTGTGTCTATTGGCTACCACCAAGGGCGCAGTTAACTCCGATAGGTCCAGGAGGGTGTTCGTCCTGGGGAAATGATTTTGAATCCCTGTAGCCCCCCTCCTTTTCTTTGTGTGGTTGGCGCGCTTTCCCCAGGCGTTCGGACGGTTTTGATGCCTGCTGGATTCGTTGGGGGGCCGGGGGTTGTTTTTAGTGCAAAAGGGAGGGAGAAAGCATCTTACGTGCACAGGTTGCAGGGCCGGTAATTCGGCACACAGCACGCACGAGCTCTTGGCCTCTTTAAAGCACCTTGCTGCCAAGGTGCGTAGCAACGTGCCCATGATGTAAAAAGCATGCCTCATGGTACTGCCTTGCTGGTACAGGACGAGAGCTGAGATACAGATAGTATTTTAACTTCCACCGGGAAGGACTGAACGGTTTTGAAAGAAGTTGGGTGAAGTACGTAAGTTAGGCACCTTTAAACAAAACTACCCTGGAAGAATTGTTACAGAGGTAATTGTTGCTGTTATAAACACTAAGCCCTTGGAGGAACCCGAAATGGTACTGCAATGCCTCTCCTTTCTAATTTCCCTTCGGGTGGTTTCAATGGATAGCTGTAGGTAAAAATGTGCCTTTAAAAGTCTGAATGTGGGTATAAACCAGCGGAATGAGAATGATCTTTTTTTTTTTTTTTTTTTTTTTTTTTTTGGTCTTGAGCGGTCTAACTTTTCTGAGTTCTTGCTTAAATTTTGGCCTTCTCATTCACTTACACTGTTCTCAGGATGAACACCTAAGGAAATTCCAGATGATCCGGGGAAGAAAGTGGGTGAATTAGTCCCAGTTCCTCTCAATGGAGTGCTTTATTTGCTATTCTTTTTTCCATTTCTCAGGTTAGAGACCTTAAGGGTTTCAAACAGACTCCTCACCACTTTCCACCACCCCTCCTTCTCCCTCAGAGATAGACCACTCCTCAATTAGGCTGACATTTAAAATGTAAATATTTGGTATTTAGCCTGTTAAATACCTTAAAGGAAAAAGAAAATAGTGATTATCTTCTCAATAAGTGTTTCCTTTGAAATCTTGAAAAGGAAATTTTGTGAGGACAAAAACAGAGGGAAAGGGAGAGCTTTTGGTATAAAATGACCGGAGGGGGGCAATTTGGCGTTAGTTAATATTGTTTGTTTTAACACAGGCTAAAGGAAGCCAGAATGATATGAAAACAGCCGAATGGGTTGAAGAACAGTTAAAGGAAGAGTAAAAAAAAAAAAAAAAAAAGAGGGGGGGGCAGGTGGAATAAAAGGGCTGAAAAGAAACCTGAAAGCACATTTTACCACCAGCTTGGGTAAGACTCCTATGGTCCGCCTCATCCCACCGGCCACAGCAGGGTTTGGAACTCTGGGATGGAATCCCAAAGAGAGTTTAGGGAAGGGGATACAGATCTAGGAGTTGTACACATATGAGTAATAGTTGAGACTATGAGGGGAAAAAAATAATACGCCCACAGAAAATATATTTAAGAAGAAGGCTATCTGGCAAAACATGATTGAGGGGAAGGAGAGAGGGACTGTCAACCAAAATAGTCAAAGAAACTGAGGAGCAGGTAGAAAGAATGAGGTGACGAAAAACAAACAACCCAGTGAAGAAACGGGCAGAAGATAGGAACAGACACTTCTCCAAAGAGGACATCCAGATGGCCAACAGACACATGAAACGATGCTCAGCATCCCTCCTCATCAGGGAAATACAAATCAAAACCACACTGAGATACCACCTCACACCAGTCAGAGTGGGTAAAATGAGCAAATCAGAGGACTCTAGATGCTGGAGAGGATGCGGAGAAAAGGGCGCCCTCCTACACTGTTGGTGGCAATGTAAACTGGTGCAGCCCCTCTGGAAAACAGTACGGAGGTTCCTCAAAAAATTAAAAATAGAACTCCCCTATGACCCAGCAATAGCACTGCTAGGAATTTACCCAAGGGATATAGGAGTGCTGATGCATAGGGGCACATGGACCCCAATGTTCATAGCAGCACTCTCAACAATAGCCAAAACATGGAAAGAGCCTAAGTGTCCATCAACGGACGAATGGATCAAGAAGATGTGGTTTATCTATACCACGGAATACTACATGGCTATGAGAAAGAATGAAATCTGGCCATGTGTAGCAACATGGATGGACCTTGAGGGTGTTATGCTGAGTGAAATAAGTCAGGCACAGAAGGATAGATATCATATATTTGCACATACAGGAGGATTAGGAGGAACTTAACGGAGGATCATGGAGAGAAGAAGGGGAAAAATAGTTAGGGAGAGAGAGGGAGGCAAACCGTGAGAAACTCTTGAATGCCAAGAACAAACTGAGGGCTGATATAGGTGGGTGGGAGGGGAAAGGGGGTGATGGGCATGGAGGAGGGCACTTGTGGGGATGAGCACTGGGTGTTATATGGAAACCAAATTGACAATAAACTATTTGTAAAAAAAAAAAAAAAAGAATGAGGTGAATTGGGGGCGGGGGAGGGATATATGGAAGCCAAAGAATTTCAAAGAAGAGATGACAGGAAGAGGCTGGGTGAAGAACATTACCAGGCTGGTAGATGGGTACATGGAGCTAAATGAAGGATGAAAAAATAGAGTCAGGAGAGAAGCCAAACTCACAAACTAGGACACGTTTTAAGCTGAAGTAATAAGGCAGAGTTTATTTTAAGTGGGAAAATGAAAAAGGAGGCTAAGTTATCAGGAAGGTGGATGGAAGCAAAGGAACCACGAATTGGATGAATGAGAGAGAGGGTGGTTCGGAACACTCCTCAAATCCATCAATAAGAAGTATGCATCAGGGGGCGCCTGGGTGGCTTAGTCGGTTAAGCGTCTGACTTTCGCTTGGGTCATGATCTCGCGGTTCGTGGGTTCGAGCCCCGCGTCGGGCTCTGTGCTGACTGCCAGCTCAGAGCCTGGAGCCTGTTTCAGTCTGTGACTCCCTCTCTCTCTGACCCTCCCCTGCTCACGCTGTCTCTCTCTCTCTCCTAGAAATAAAAAATAAAAAAAAAAAAAGTATGCATCAGGATAGTATTCAGCTCAACATGCCTTTAGTGTTCAAAACCTGAACACGGAGTACCTGGATGGTTCAGTCGGTTACGTGTCCGACTTCGGCTCAGGTCACGATCTCACAGTCTGTGAGTTCCAGCCCCGCGTCGGGCTCTGTGCTGACAGCTCAGAGCCTGGAGCCTGCTTCGGATTCTGTCTCCCTCTCTCTCTGTCCCTCCTTCGCTCCCTCTCTGTCTCTGTCTCTCAAAATAAAATAAAGACATAAAAAATAAAATAAAAACTTGAACTCACCTTCTGCGGCCGAATGTCTTCTGCTGCCCCTCCAGATCCACTCTTCACCCTTCTCCACCCTGCTCTGTAACTCAAAACCACAGAGTCCTATGACTTCCTGAGTTTGGTGCATGTGAGAAGGCACTAGAAGGAGGTCGGAAGTCTGGAGGGCTATGAGGTTGGGGTATTTATTCCTCAACTTCCTCGGTGGCAGGTCCTTGCAAGAGGGCTGAGTCTATCTACCAAAAGCCACAGATGAGATCAGAGCTGTGGTGACCACTGTGAGGTACCATCCAGATTTTCCTTCAGGAATGAAGTCTTGGGTAAATACGCCATGATGGTTATTTTAAACGACTCAGTTTTGAGGTGATTTGTTACAATGGATAACTAAGCAATGGTATATACATATACCCAAGGTCCTATGATTAGTAAACTGTGAAGGTGAATCTCAAATCCAATTCCTGTGATCAAAATTAAAATATTTTTCCAAAGGTGACTATTATAATCCTGTTTATTTTTTTAATATTTATTTTATATTTGAGAAGGGGGAGGGTCAGAGAGAGAGAGAGAGAGAGAGAATGGGGAAGGGGCAGAGAGAGAGGGAGACAGAGGATCTGAAGCAGGCTCTGCACTGACAGCAGAGAGCCTAATGCGTGGCTCGAACTCACGGAACAGTGAGATCGTGACCTGAGCCAAAGTCAGACATGTAACCAACTGAGCCATCCAGTCCCCCATTATAATCCTATTTAATTCTCAGATACACAAAATGTTCTTCTCCCTGAAATATCATTCTCACTGATGCCCAATATGCCACAAATAGATATTCGATGTTATGACCCCTATTGTGACATTAAAAATTCCAGGAGAACTAATAAATAAACTTGATTATTCTATTAAAACTTAGTTGAAAACATTTATCAGATTTTTTTTGAGAAAATGTTTAGATTGCCACCGTGAATACTATAAAATAATTGAACTGCCCTACATTTTCCAGGTGTTTTCCAATTCCATTCTTTCTTTAATTCGGGATCCTTTTCACTTTAGGGATTGTTGGTAAATGCTGAAGCGGGAAGCATACCTATTATGGTAAAATTTTTATTCTTGTTGTGTGAACACCAAATTTGGTGGAATCTGCAAAAATTTAAAATTCATAGTTGAGATTTTCCAGTCTAAGTCACCTCTTTATATGTTAACATTGTGCAACCTGGTTTTAACATTAGCCAAAGTCAAACAAAATTAGAAAAGTCTCCCAAATAAATCCAGATTGCAATAGCAAATACAAATGATTGAGAGATTTTGCAATCTAGGAATTATTGCATCACTGCATTCTCCCAGTAACACAAATAATAAATACTTGTCTTAAAAGAAACTTGTAACCTTGGTAACAAAATTACTTTACTTTATTTTATTTTTTTAATGTTTATTTATTTTTGAGAGAGAGAAAGAGACAGAGCACGAGCCCAGGGGCGCGGGTGGGGAGCGGGCAGAGAGAGAAGGAGACATAGAATCCGAAGCAGGCTCCAGGCTTCTGAGCTGTCAGCACAAAGCCCAACACGGGGCTTGAACCCACAAACTGTGAGATCGTGACCTGAGACTTAAGTGGGACACTTAACCGACTAAGCCATCTAGGCGCCCCAAAAATTACTTTCAAAAAACTAACTTAAACTTCTGGTTAAAAGGAAAATAATTTAATACACATATTTACTTCCATTTCTTCCCAAATCTTACTAAACTAACTTTGAAAGAATAAGACTTAAGCCCACATTTGTAACTCTGTGTGGTGAGGGATGTTAACTAGACATACAGTGAGTAGTTCACAATAGACACAAATAGCCAATTATTATGTTGGACACCTAAAACTAATACAATGTTACATGTCAATTGTATCTCAATTAAAAGAAATTTTAAAGGCCTAAACCCAAAAGGACAAAGAGAGTGAGCAAAGAGAAGAGCTGATGAGAGAGCTCAACAAAATCTTAGCATCTTAGCATCTGTAAAGTGATGTACATGTAGTTCAGAAATGCTTCCTTACTCCTGATGTCCGACCTCTGGTGAACAAAGCTCAGTTAGTATAACTGGGCCTCTCTCAGCCCTTTGTTCATCCAACCTAAGTGTAGTATTCACTCTACTCCATCCTCATTGCTCTTGGGAGAGGGAGCCTGTTCATCAAAGCACATAATTCTGCTTGGTTTGTTCATAGTAAAATTCACCTCAGTCCAGACTGCCTGTTTCTGGGCGCAATTTAGTATGAGGTCCATGAATGCTCATATTAAAAAGTACACCTTGGGGTGCCTGGGTGGCTCAGTCGGTTAAGCGTGCGACTTCAGCTCAGGTCATGATCTCACAGTTCATGGGTTCGAGCCCCGTGTCCGGCTCTGCGCTGACAGTTAGCTCAGAGCCTGGAGCCTGTCTTCCGATTCTGTGTCTCCCTCTGTCTCTGACTCTCCCCTGCTCACACTGTCTCTATCTCTCTCTCAAAAATAAATAAAACATTAAGAATATTTTTTTTAAAAAGTACATCTCATATCTGGCCTCCAACAGTAATACAAATGATATGTTTACCCCCATTTTTTTTCCAACTTGTTCAGAACCCCCACACAAAGAAGGAATGTCATTATTGGAATACCCTTCAGAGATCCCAGTAGACTAGAGAGAGGTAAGCATCTTAGACGAGGAGGGAAGTTGAAACCTAACTGCCTGTAGACAAACTACTTTACATTATAACCACACAAAAATTCTGAACATGGAAGCACTAAGCACCCTTGAAGATGAAGGTAAGGGTGTGTCTAAAACAGACTGGGTTGAAGATCATGGTTAAGTTTGTTTGTTTTGTTTTGTTTTTGAAGTTCATTTTAAAAGCAATTGAATTCCTTCCCAACTCTGACCCACAGAGGTCAAAATAAGGTATCCTAAACTTAGAGACACCTGATGTTACCAAGGCCAAGTTACATGAAATAAAAATTGGCAGAAAAGGTGAAAATCTATATTTCAAACAGTTAGAACTCTCTCCCAACAAACAACCCCTTTCTCTCCTCCATTCATCATACAAATTAGAGGTTTCCTCTCTGGAGAAACTAACCAGGAAAGACAAATCCAGAGATATTAACAAAGTGATGGGAAATGGCCAGATACTTGTCCTGCCTCCCCACCCCCATTGTATAGTCTACCAGTCAACAAACTTCCATACATGATTAAACACACCTCTTACATCCCTCACTCTTTTTTTTTCCTAAGAGGGAGAGAAAAAGAGAGTGAGTGAGAGAGAGAGAGAGTGCACGCTGGCACACACAAGTGCATGAGTGGGAGAGGGGCAGAGGAAAAGGGAGCGAGTCTTAAGCAGGCTCCATGCTCAGTGCAGAGCTTGATGCAGGGCTTGAGCCCACAACCCTGCGATCATGACCAGAGCTGAAATCAAGAGTCAGAGGCTCAACAAACTAAACCATCCAGGCACCCCTAAGTGCCTCACTCTTAAGTGTAAATAGGTAAAGATGGCCAAATATTTCAGAAAGTCCTTTAACATAAAAGCAGAGAACAAAAAAGAACAAAACAAACAAATAAAACCAACTGAAGAAAAATAATTCGAGGAAACAGACAAGGAAGTAGAAGATAGGGGAACCTGGGTGGCTCAGTCAGTTAAACATCCAACTTCGGCTCAGGTCATGATCTTGGGGGTTCGAGCCCCACGTCAGGTTATGTGCTGGCAGCTCAGAGCCTGGAGCCTGTTTCAGATTCTGTGTCTCCCTCCCTCTCTGACCCTCCCCCGCTCATGTTCTGTCTCTCTCTGTCTCAAAAGTAAATAAACGATAAAAAATTTTTTTAAAGAAACAGAAGATAATTTTAAAAGAAAACCTAAGTTAACATTATAAAAGATAATGTATTTATGAAAATAAAATAGTGGTATATAAAGAACATTCAGGGAAGAAAGAACTTATGAAAATTGAAAGTATGAATGCAGAAATTAATAATTCAATAGTTAAAGCTAAGGAAATCTCCCTGAAAGAATAAGAAGCAAAAAGATGGGGGTGCCTGGCTGGCTTAGTAGAGCATAAAACTCTTGATCTTGGGGTCGTGAGTTTGAGCCTCACGTTGGGTGCAGATATTATGTAAACAAACAAACAAGTAAGCAAGCAAGCAAAAAGATGGAAAATCGAACTAAAAAGTTGGGATTAGAGAATATTCCAGAAGTTTCAACATACAATTAATTGGAATTTCAGAAAAAGAACATATAAAACTAAATTGTCAAAGAAAAAATATGAGAAAACATCCCAGAGCCAAAGGACATAAACTTTTAAGCAAATGAGTCCACTGAGTGCTCTTCCAAGAAATAAAAAAGACCTAAACCAAGATACACTACCATGAAATTATAGAACATCTAGAGTAAAGGCAATATACCAAAAAGCTTCTAGAGAGAAGTCGATCTAAGTTCAGAACTGGAGAACAGAGATTTCCAAGAGGAATATTCTTTAAAAAAAAAAAAAGTTATAGGGCGCCTGTGTGGCTCAGTCAGTTAAGCATCCAACTCGGTTCGGCTCAGGTCATGATCTCACAGATGGTGAATTTGCGCCACGTGTCAGGCTCTGAGCTGAGCATGGAGCCTGCCTGGGATTCTCCCTCCTTCTTTCTCTGCCCCTCCCCCACTTGCTCAAAGCACCTGTTCTCTCTCTCCCTCTCTCAAAATAAATAAACTTTTTAAAAAAATGTAGGGGTGCCTTAGTGGCTCAGTCAATTTAGCCTCCAACTTTGGCTCTGGTCATGATCTCATGGCTCATGGGTTCGAGCCCTGTGTCAGGCTCTGCACTGACAGCTCAGAGCCTGGATCCTGCTTTGGATTCTGCGTCTCCCACTCTCTCTGCCCTTCCCCCACACATGCTCTGTCTCTCTCCATCTCTCAAAAATAAATAAATGCTTAAAAATTGCAAAAAAAGAAAGGAAAAAGAAAAAGCAACTAGAAAACTAAAGCAAAAGGTGGGGAGGCCATTATCAATTCAAGGGAAATTAAACGTTGTACAAGAGAGGAAATATACATTGCTTGGCTCAGCTGTAAATAAATATTGATGATACTCTAACTGCTGCTTTAGCTAAAATTATGATTCAGTAGCTAATCACCAAGGAAATGCAAATCAAAACCACAGTGAGTTATCACCTCATACCTATCAGAATGGCTAGAATCAAAAAGACAAGAAATAACAATTGTTGGTGTCAATGTTGAGGAAAAAGGAGCCCTCATGCAATATTGGTGGGAATACAAACTGATGCAGACACTGTGGAAAACAGTAAGGAGGTTTCTCAAAAACTTAAAATTTGAAGGGCTTCTGGGTGGCTCAGATGGTTAAGCTTCTGACTTCACCTCCGGTCATGATCTCATGGCTTGTGATTTCAATCCCTGCGTCAGGCTCTGTGCTGACAGCTCAGAGCCTGGAGCCTGCTTCAGATTCTGTGTCTCTCTTTCTCTCTGCCTCTTTCCCGCTCACACTCTCTCTCTCTCAAAAATAAATAAAGTTGAAAAAATTTTTTTAATTAAACCTCGAATCACCATATTATCCAGTAATTCCACTACTGTGTATCTACCCACTGAAAACAAAAACACGAATTCAAAAAAGATATATGCACCCATGTGTTTATTGCAGCATTATTTGCAATAGTCAAGATATGGAGGAACCCAAGTGTCCATCCACAAATAAAGAAGATGTGGTATATGTGGTATGTCACACAATGGAATGATATTCATCCATAAAAAAGAATAAGATCTTGCCATCTACAACAACATGGATGGCCCTAGAGGGTACTATGCTAAATGAAATATCAGATAGAGAAGGATAAATACCATCTGATTTCACTCATATGCAGAATTTAAGAAAACAAACAAATGAAAGGAAAAAAAGGGACCAAAATATACTCTTTTTTTTTTTTATGGTTCCTGAGTTTTATTATGAACTCATATAAAATATTCCAAATAAATGAGTTTTAATTCTCTTCTTCCTCCTCTTTCTGGTCCTGGTTAATCTGGAATTAACAATTTGTAACTCTGCTGTTAGCAACTGTGCACAGCCCATCACTTGGATTAATCTTTTTTTTTTGGTAAGGTATTTCAAATACCTTTTGGAAAAAGGCACCTCAAAAATTATAATAATCTTGCTCCTTTCAATGGTTTTTCCACTGGGATTCACAGCTTTTCCATTCAATATGTTTTTTCTCTCTTCTTTTTAAAAAATATTTATGTTTTTTATTTATTTTTGAGAGTCAGAGAGAGACAGCACGAGCTGGGGAGAGTCAGAGAGAGAGGGAGACACAGAATCCAAAGACAGGCTCCAGTCTCTGAGCTAGCTGTCAGCACAGAGCCCCTATGCAGGGCTCAAACCCACCAACTGTGGGATCATGACCTGAGCTGAAGTTGGACGCTTAACCGGTGGAGCCACCCAGGCGGCCCAATTCTCTCTTTTTAAAAATTTTTTTTAATTAGGGAATTAGGAGTACACTTAACCTTGATGAGCACTGTGTAATGTATAGAATTGTCGAATCATGATTATTCTACACCTGAAATTAGGGCGTAACACTGTATGTTATTTATACTTCAATAAAAAAGATGATATAATAACTATCAGGAGGAAAGGGTAGAAATACGTGTTGGGGAGGGATACTGTGTAAAAGAGGTAAATACTCATCTTTTCTGGCTGGAAGTTAATAGATAATAATATCTAAAACTGAAAAATCAAGAAATAGCAGTATACAAATGTTTTGGAAAATTTGGAGTTCTACCCTCGAAGAAACCATTACGAAGTTGCAGTGATTGTCTTAGGAAATACAAGTTGAGGGGCGCCTGGGGGGCTCAGTCGGTTAAGCTTCCGACTTCAGCTCAGGTCATGATCTCATGGTTTATGGGTTCGAGCCCCGTGGCGGGCTCTGTACTGACAGCCAGTTCAGAGCCTGGAGCCTGTTTCGGATTCTGTGTCTCCTTCTCTCTCTGACCCTCCCCTGCTCTCTCTCTCTCTCTCTCTCTCTCTCTCAGGAAAAAAAATCGGTACATAGATACATTAAAAAAAAACTAATACGAAGTAGCTAACAACTGGCTTGGAGATCTACAGAGACCATAAAACGTATTCAGTGTTTTAGCTGTCTTTAAGCCAATGTATGCTTTTCTTATTCTGTGGTAAAAGATTAGAATATACGTATATTGTGTTACAGAGAAATGTAGCATGCCAAATCCAAACTCACAGTTACAGGACAGAGAACTTGCGTATTCAATGCACAATGCCTGTTGACAGGATTTTGGTATACTCTTCTGCCTCATATTCCCCTATTCATTTCTTAATACAGTTTAGATTTTTGCCAAGGCTGTTTGTGTTTCCACTTAACTTTAGTTCGGTCACATCAATAGCTTCCACAAAATGCCAAAAGCAAAGTCTTCGTAACCCAAAAGTTTAAAGCAATCCCGCTGGAATATATTGAAATTTGATAGAAGTTGGGTGACTGGTGCAATGTGGTCCATATAATTCGGGTTTTCTCCCGCTTGGTTATTTGACCTGTTTTGAAAGCAATATTTTGCATTAGTATAAATTATTTTGATGTTATGGGTTTTTACAAAATAATGGGTTTACTTTCAACATGTGTCCTTTGTTGTTGTTGTTTTGTTTTTTATGCTTTTTTTTTGTTTGTTTCTTATTCATTGTTTCAGTGCATCTTTGGTTTTATTTAATGTTTTATTTATTTTTGAGAGAGAGATAGAGACAGCCTGAGCAGGGGAGGGTCAGAAAGAGAGGGAGACACAGAATTCAAAGACAGGCTCCAGGCTCTGAGCTGGCTGTTAGCACAGAGCCTGATGCAGGACTCAAACCCACGGACTATGAGATCATGACCTGAGCTGAAGTTGGACGCTTAACCTTAAATGACTGAGCCACGCAGGCATCCCTGTTTCAGTGCATCTTTGAAGAACTTGCTACACTCGCTAATGGAGACTTTACTCCCCTTTAAACCAAAATTTCCTTCAATCAAACATATCTCTCACGTTATACTGAAAATCCACAAAAAGATGGGATTCATTGTACAAAAATTTGACCATAATACAAGTTAATTTCATTTCTTTTTTTCTTCCTTCCCACAAGGGCAATTGTTTATTATATTTAAGAGAGAACATTTCTCTGCATGAGACATCAAAGTTATACTATACCAGTAACAGGCACATCTAAATTGAGAAAAAGGGTCAGAATTTATAGAATTCTTTTGGCTTCCAGATTCCTTGGCTTGTGCAAATAGCTTGGGGGCTCTGCTCCTATTCTCCCTTGAGATTGAAAATAAGCTTGACATGATCTGAAAAAATGGTCTTAGAAGGTAATTGCAATGGGCTTATGCATGTGGAATATTAGGCAAATACTTGGTACAGTCTAAGCACTGTAAGAATGAGCTATTACTATTACTGTCTTTACATTCTTCTTATGAGTTGTTAGATATACAAAGTTTCCAAGAATAAATATAACTAAGGCCTGTTAATTTCCGAACTGGATTATAAATCCAATTTAAATTAGAATTTGAATTTCACTAGACCAGTGACGTGAAGTTTTATATACAAAAAGAGTTCATTATTTGCTGAATACGGAGTTCTGAGTTCTCCAAAAGCAGACCGTTAATGAACTGAAGTGAACTAATGAAAAGGAGGGCTTAAATATGATAGTGTAAAAAAAAGATTCCATTCCAAATAACTTGTTAATAAGCACCGTAAATTCTGTCCTATGAATTTTGGTGAAGGAGGTTGGATGGAAAGGATGCAGTGGAATTAAAAGAAACATCTGGATAGAAGAGCCACTCTTCTCAAATGTTCCCAAGTGTTCTAGAGCTCCCATCAAAATATCCTACCAATCACTGGCTTCCATTACTGTCTTTCAGAAAAAGCAGTCAACTAAAAATCACGGAATCCCCAAACACCACATAAAAGAACATGACTCTGATTTTTTTTATTGCTCAAAAAAGCTTCATTTCTTTATTTAGCCTTTTGACTCTGTGCTTGTGCCTTCAACAATTTCACAACGATTTTCTGCTCCTCAATAAGGAAAGCACGCTTGATCTTGTTGTGAACACACATGGCACCCGTGGAACCACCACAGGCCCTGCTGACCTGTTTTTTCGTTTTAGACAACCTCATGAGAACTTTAGGTCTCACAGCACGAACTCCTCGAAGTCAGCCTGGGCACACACCACATGCAGATTTTGGTGCTTTCCCAACCTTCTTGGTATAAAGGTAAAGGATTCTGTTACTCAGGGTTCGGGACAGCCTAGTTTTGTTAGAGGCCGTACTGTAGGACAGCCTACGATGGTATGTTAAATGCTGGACCATTCTGAAGGCCTACGGACGCCGTCCCCGGAAGAGGTTAATTTCATTTCTGTGTAATAGCTAAAAGGCCGTGAAGGAGAGAAAACTACTAAATTTTTGCCCGTCTATGGAACATCAACTGTAGGGTCCTTTGTCTATCTTTCCAAAGAAAGAAGAGAAGAGTGACAACTCGTGTGTATACCATTGCAGCAGTATGACCTTTATGGAGGACAATACTACAATAAATATAGCAAAAAAAACCTAAAAAGGTTCCAACCCCCTGGGCTCCTTGGCGGCTCAGTCAGTTGCCAGTCTGACCTTGCCTCAGGTCATGATCTCACGGTTTGTGGGTTCCAGCCCTGCATCCGGCTCTATGCTGACAGCTCAGCCTGGAGTTGTATCAGTTTCTGCATCTCTCTCTCTCTCTCTCCCTCTCTCTCTCTCTGTCCCTCCCCTCCTGGTACTCTGTCTCTCTTAAAGATAAACAAACACTTTAAAAAAAATTTTTTTTAGGGACGTCTGGGTGGCTCAGTCGGTTAAGCATCTGACTTCGGCTCAGGTCATGATCTCACAGTTCATGGGTTCGAGCCCTGCATTGGGCTCTGTGCTGACAGCTCAAAGCTTGGAGCCTGCTTCAGATTCTGTGTCTCCCTCTCTCTCTGCCCCTCCCCTGCTCATGCTCTGTCTCTAAAAAATAAGTAAACGTTAAAATTTTTTTTTAACTTTTGAAAAATTTTTAAATGTACACACCCCCAAATTAAAATGAAATTTAACAGGGCACCTCGGTGGCTCAGTCTGTTAAGCATCTGACTCTTGATTTCAGCTCGGGTCATGATCTCACAATTCAGGAGTTCAAGACCCACATCAGGCTCATTGCTGACAAGCACAGAACCTGCCTGTGATTCTTTCTCTTCTCTCTCTCTTCCCCTCCCCGCTCACTCTTTATCTCATCTCTATCTCTCTCTCAAAATAAATAAGTAAACTTAAAATATATATATATATATTTTTTTATATATATAAAAATTTGGAGCAATGGAAGTCCTCACACATTGCTGGTGGGAATGAAAAACAGGATAAGCACCATGACAGACAGTTTGACCTTTTCTCACCAAGTCGAACATACACTTACCGTTCAACCAAGCACTGGGTGTTCGTTCCCACTACTACTCCCACTGAAGAGCAAAAAAACATACGTTCATAGAAAACCTGTACTCAAATGTTTATAGCGGTTTGATTCGTGGCTGTGAAAAACTAGAAACAGCCTACATGTTCTTCGACTGGTAAATGGGTAAACAAAGTAGAAAAACTCAGCAATAAAATGCAACAAATTTCTGCTATGCAACAGGAATGAGTGAATGCTAAGTGAAAGAAGCCAGACTCCAAAGGCTACATACTGTATAATTTAATACATAAGACATTCCGGGAAAGGCAAAATTATAGGATCAGAAAACAGATCAGTAGTTAGCAAAGGATGAGTGGGAGGAGAAGCTGACTACAAAGGACACGGAAATTATGGTGAGGCGGGGGGTGAGAAACTGGTCTCTATCTTGATTATAATGATGGTTACATGACTGCATGCATTTGTCAAAACACATGGAACGCTACACTAACAAGGATTATGTATGTAAGTTACAACTCCACAAACCTAACTTTTAATAAAGGATTGAGTTTGAACTTTTTCAAAATAAAGTTTAAAAAAAAGCATAGATGGTCTTGCAATTCTAGGAAACAATTGGACAATGTGTAAATACGTATGAACAAGAATATTCTTGGGGCACCTGGGCAGTTCAGTCTATTAGTGTCTGACTTGGGCTCAGAATGATCTCGTGGTTTGTGGGTTCGAGCCTCGCCTCGGGCTCTGTGCTGACAGCTCGGAGCCTGGAGCCTGCTTTGGATTCTGTGTCTCCCTCTCTCTCTGCCCCTCCCCTGCTCATACTCTGTCTCTCTCTCTCTCAAAAATAAATAAACATTTAAAAATTAAAACAAGAAGAGAAAAAGAATATTTTCATTGAAGTATTGTTACAGATAAAACTGGGGGGTGGGGGGAACCCTAATAGTCCAAAGGCAGAGAATTTGTTAAATATATTAGGTTGTTTATATACAATACTATACAGTTTAAATTGATGACAGAGAAGGGGAGAGGGTACTTCTAGTGAACTTCTTCATCTGGTTGGGTTCCTTGTGAAGTATAAACATTTTTACTTTCAAAAAACCCAGCTATATCTGATGCTTAGAGTGACTCTAGAAGCAAATGCGAGGTTACTGTATTCTGCTTAGGGAGAATATTGATAAATATAAGATTAGGAGGAGGACAAGCAAATCTAAAATGTAATCAGAGAATTTTCTGATAGTCATGATACTTTGTAGTTCTAGTGAATATGAATATATGCTGGGTTTTACATATGTTCAATAATTTTAAATGTAGGAGCTCTTATTTGGTCTCATTCTTTTTGTGACTTGAGAAAGGAACAAGCCATTAAAGCAGCAAATGCCTCAGAAAATGAAGGAAGAAAAGAAAGAAACAATGAAACAAAGAAAAAGATACATATTTATTGACATAGAAGAATGTTCACAAACTAACGTTACAGGCCAATTATGTGTACGGTATGGTCCCATTTTTGTAAAAAGTACAACATTTAGACACATAAAATAGACGTATTTAGATGTTACTTTATTTTTCAAAAATTGTAGGGGTGCCTGGATGGCTCAGTAGGTTAAACTCCTGACTCTTAATTTCAGCTCAGGTCATAATCTAGTGGTTAGGGAGTTCAAGCCCCACATCCAGCTCTGTGGTGACATCACGGAGCCCGCTTGGAATTCTGTCTTCCTCTCTCTCTGCCCCTCCCCTGATCTCTCTCTCTCTCTCTCTCTCTCTCTCTCAATAAAAAAATAAAATAAAATTAGAAAATTTTGTAAGATATTAGAATAACAAAATTTTCTCTAATTGAAGGAATTTTAAGTGATGTTATTTTTTTGAATCTTCTATTTTTCCTAAGCCCATTGTATATTACTTATATAATTAAAAAATAATAATTGAGAGGAAAAGTGACAAGCCGTTGCTAAGATCTGATTTTCTCTACATTCCAGAGGCAACTCCAAGTAACTATTCCTTTTTTTAAAAACTTTTTTAATGTTTTATTTATTTCTAGGAGAGAGAGAGAGAGAGAGACAGCGTGAGCAGGGGAGGGTCAGAGAGAGAGGGAGTGACAGACTCTGAAACAGGCTCCAGGCTCTGAGCTGGCAGTTAGCACAGAGCCCGACACGGGGCTCGAACCTACGAACCCGAGATCATGACCTAAGTGAAAGTCGGACGCTTAACCGACTAAGCCACCCAGGCGCCCCCTTTTTGTTTTTTTTTAAAGGACCAAAAAAGTCCATTTTTCCCAATGTGCATGGATTTATAACCAACCTGTGAGAATGCTACTTAATTAAAATATATGTAATATCTGAAATAATCAGTATGTTCTGAAATAATCAGAACAATGGAAAGAATGCAGGATCCACGAGCTCATTAATAGCTCTGTTTCACTTTTGCAAATGCTGTCTGAGAAATGACTTGAAGCTTTAAAAAAAAAAAAAAAGATTTCTTTTGTTTCTATTTGGATTTCCTCCTCAGAGCAATGCCTCTTCAACTCCTCCAGGGAATTAATTGAGGTAACAGCAGTGGCCAGAGCCAGAAATATCCTTTCTTTTTCCTTAAACGTTTTTGGTTTTGTATTTTATTTTATTTTTTTATTTTTAAAATTTTCTTTACATTTATTTATTTTTGAGAGAGAGAGAGAGAGACAGAGCACACATGGGAAGGGGGCACAGAGAGAAGGAAACAAGGAATCAGAAGCAGGCTCCAGGCTCCTCCTAGCGGTCAGCCTGACACGGGGCTCAAACTCACAAACTGTGAGATCATGACCTGAATGGAAATGGGACCCTTAGGCGACTGAGCCACCCTGGCGCCCCTGGTTTTGTATTTTAAAGTATTTTAACATGTTTTGAATGAGGGGTCAGTTAGAACCTGATTCTTTGTCCTCGTAATGTTTCTATGTGATTTCAGCCAAGTCACTTTACCTTTTCAGACTCCCATCCTTTTAAAAAATGGATAGCTATTTTGAGAGCAAGTAAGGCGTCCAAGAAAGCAAAGCCAATTCTTTCTCTATACGGTTTCAAAGAAACCCAAATCATTTGTCACAATCTGATCTGAGAACAGACTTCGTATTTGGGGGATGATTTAAACCAGGAAGTAATAGGCAATCCACTGTAATAAGATTATGCTATATTACCCTCTGATTCTTATCCCTCTAGTGATTCAGACAGAATAGTTCCTTCAAACACAAAGAAAAAATATCTTGAACTAGAATCTTCTCGCCATGGAAGGGAAATGGTAGAAGTGTTAATGCTTGGGTCAGTACGCAACCTTCATCTGAGTTGGATGAATGGGAGAGAATGAGAAGGAAGAAGACAGGCAGAATGAGGCGGAGCAACGTACTGTGCTCTCCTTCCTTCTTTCCTGCAGAGGAAGCAACTTATTAAATATATTACGGAGATTCCTGCTTTGATATAACCCATCCTTTGGTGTCACTCTCCGACACAGTGAACATGACTGCCTGCTTCAGAGTGGAATTGTCATGTTCTTACATATAACTCAGACTGGTTATGCTCTTATCTGTTGATATCAGGTAAATGGAGTCTCACGGTGAGTTGCCCATCCCCCACCCCTTCCCATAACATGTTGCTCTACCCCGATTTAGAATTCCTCATCACTGCGGTCCAGTAACTGAGTAAGGCACCCATAGCCCTTAAGAGATTGTGAAGTTCTTGAGGGCAGGGATTACCTCTTATTCATTTTTTGAGAGAGAGGGCACGTGAGCACTCACGGCAGAGGGGAAGAGAGAGAGAACATCTTAAGCAGGCTCTATGCTCAGTGCAGGCTTGGATCCCACGACTCCGGGATCATGACCTGTGCCAAAATAAAAAGTTGGTCGCTCAACCGACTGAGCCACCTAACAAGGTGCCTTTTGTTAACTCTTTATTTCTAGGGCGTGGTAGAGTGCCTAGCGTCTAGAAGTCCTCGATATTACATGAGTCTAAACTAGGGAGCGTATTGTGGCTCATCTTTCTAAAGATGACTGCAAATAACAATTCCAGATGGCTGGAATCCCTACAAACAATGGTGAACTCCCTGCTCTTTTCCCTTCTCCAGGTGGGGCAGAGTCTTGATTCTCAAGCATGGTTCCCTCAGACCACCAGCATCACCTGAGCATCTGCTATAAATGCAATTCTTGGACATACTCTAGACCCACAGAATAAGAAACAATGGGAGGGAGGCCCAGAAATCTGGATTTCAACAAGCTTTCCAGGCGATTCTGACGCACACTATGTTTGAGAACCAGTGGTATAAGCAGAAAGTCCAATGGTGTCTGTGCCTTTGCTCCGGTTTAGCTTAGCTGCTGTGTCTAACCATGAGAGAATCCCAACACCCCTCAAAACTCTGTCTTCACAGCATGCAACAAAGGAGTTGGAATGATGCCTGAGAACCCTTCTGGTCTAAAATTCTGTGAAATTGGGGCGCCTGGTTGGTTCAGTCGGTTAAGCATCCGACTTTGGCTCAGGTCATGATCTCACTGTTCATGGGTTCGAGCCACGTGTCGGGCTCTGTGCTGACAGCTCAGAGCCTGGAGCCTACTTCAGATTCTGTATCTACCTCTGTCTCTGACCCTCCCTGCTCACAGCTGTCTCTCTCTCTCTCTCAAAAATAAACATTAAAAAAAGTTTTTTTAATTCTGTGAAATACCAAAGATGGAAAGAAAGCAAATAAATGTTCCAATGACTAGATTATTCATTTGGTCAGCAAATACCAGGTAGTGCTCTGGGCATGGAATCAATGCAGGACACACAATTACTCCTTTTTCATTAAAGTTGCAAGATTTTAGACCCAAACTTACCTGTCTACTGTCTACAATAGTCTCATGCTGCATTTGTCATGCAGTGTAAACTGGAAAACTGAAAAAATTATCCAGAATTCTGACCACCCCTCCTCCGAATTACTGTGGCTCTAATTCCTTTTTTTTTTTTTAATTTCACTTAGAATTTAATTCTTGACATTTCATTCTTGTGTTTGCTTAAGAGACTTCAGTACTAATGTGTTAGGAGACAAGCGTGTCATAATACACGTGATTATCAATTTAGAATATCTCTGGGTCTACATTACTTCATGGTACAAAGTTGCTTGCTCTTTTAGAAAACTGAATTCCATCTAATTCTGTCTCCTCGTTGATTCTCTCTTCTTGGTAATTAGTTACCACCTGTATTGCTTGACTAAGTTCCTGTTCCTGGGTTGGCCATTCTCCTTTCCGTTTGATCTGTCTCCCTCCCACATTGAACTGAGGTGTTTTAGACTATTTAGGACACTTTTGGAGTTTAAATGTCCAAATGTCTTATTTATTTATTTATTTATTTATTTATTAGCACAAGGAAGAGGGGCAGAGAGAGATCAACCAACTGTACCATTCAGGCACCCTAAATATCCTTTTTATTTATTTTTCTATTTTTATAGTTTTTTTTTTTTTTTTTTAGCATTTATTTATTTTGAGAGAGAGACAGAGCATGAGCAAAGGCGGGGCAAAGAGAGAGGGAGACACAGAATCTGAAGTGGGCTCCAGGCTCTGTGCTGACAGCCCAGAGCCCGATGTAGGGCTCAAACCCACGGACTGTGAGATCATGACCTGAGCTGAAGTCAGATACTTAACCAACTGAGCCACCCAGGCACCCCTAAAAGGGCCTCTTAATGGGGCTGGCTCAGGTCAGGAAAGCATGCGACTCGTGATCTCGGAGGTCATAAATTTGAGCCCCAGTGGGGTGTAGGGATTACTTAAATTTAAAAAATAATAAAATTCAAAGGGTCTCTTAAGGGAGCGCCTGGGTGGCTCAGTAGGTTAGGCATCCGACTTTGGCTCAGGTCATGATCTCACTGATCGTGGGTTTGAGCCCCACATCTGGCTCTGTGCTGACAGCTAGCTCAGAGCCTGGAGGCTGTTTCGGATTCTGTGTCTCCCTCTCTCTCTGACCCTCCCCTGCTCACTCTGTCTCTCTCTCTCTCTCAGAAATTAAAAAAAAAAAAAAAATCAAAGGATCTTTTAAGAAAAAACAAACCAAAAAGTCACCACCCTTGACCACTTGATTCTCAGACCTGTTCACATGTCACTGCATCTGAAAGGACAGGAGATGGCGCCAGATGGCAGTGGAACGCCTTAGATTTAGCCAACCCCCACCCCCTCCCTGGGTGAGGAATGTGCTGGAGAGAGAAGTGGGAATTAAAACAAAGGTGCCAGAGTTTGAGTAGCCACTGAGGTGAAGGGAATGGGGGGTGAGGTGGATTTTGTTTTGTTTTATCTTGTTTTGTTTTAACATAAGGGTCCTCTTGACATTTACTCCAAATTAGCTTGATGACACCAGAAATACCCATAGTAGAACAAGTATGAATAAAGCAAAATAAAGAGCGAAATAAAGGCAAGTCCCTGGAGGACGGTGTTTGCCAAAAAAACAAGGCCCTTTGTCCATTCGGGAACCTCAGAGAGCCTGGAAAGGCTGCTCACGCAGAAGTCGAGGTGCTGATTTGGGACTAAGACATTTTTGTGAAACAATGTTTATTTCTGTAGGCAAAATCCCAAATCCCACCAGCAGTGAAACACTTTCCTGAAGCAATCACACAGCCATTTTAAATTAAAGATTTAAAAAGTAGGGGCATCTGGGTGGCTCTGTCGGTTAAGTGTTCAGGTCGGTTAAGTGTCGGTTAAGTGTTCAAGTCTTCAGCTCAGGGCATGATCTCTCAGTTCGTGAACTCATGAGTTTGTGAGCTCATGAGTTCAAGCCCCGCATCAGCTCGCTGCTGTCGGCTCGAGCGTACTTTGGATTCCCTGTCCCCCCCGCCCCTGCTCTGCTCGCACTTTCTCTCTCTCTCTCAAAATCTCTCTCTCTCAAAATATAAAGATTTTTTTAAATGTTGTTAATTTAAAAATTCATAAGACAACCAGGAGGTGGCGCCTGGGAAGCCTTGGGAGGCTGAATCACGCTGGAAGGGAACTCTGTCCCCACAGAGGTCATTCTGTGCAGGCCTAGTCTTTCCTACTATCCAGTGGACGTCTCTGCTTTTCTTCTTTTTTCTGTTCCGCTATGTTAACTCTCTTGATTCCCAGGAAGCCTAGTTTATACTTTATGCCTTTTATTCTTCTTAGATGAAATGAGTGGGACTTATGGGGAACCTCAAAACGTAAAACACTCCTGTAAGGGAAAAACAATCCTGAGGCTGATGAGAAAATTAAAAAGGAAATGACATCTGCAAAATGGTTTGGCTTTGCAGCTCAGTCCCAGGGGACGGGAAGGCACAGTGGCTCCTGCCTCAGCAGGCACCGATGGCCCAGCCCATGCATTATTCTGATCATTTGGCTTTCCTCCGGCTCCCTTTTTTAGCTTCTGCTCCCTTTGTTTTGGCTGTTTCTTGCTCCTTGGCAGGAGCGATGAAAGCAGAGGCAGTTCAACTGGGTGCATCGCAGCAGCACCAGGGCTGGTGCCGCCGGTGAAGGGCGTGGAGGAGAAAGGGGTCCGAGCGGAGTGTCTGGCCTGAATTTATCTGTGTGTTTCACAGTCTCTAATGAGGGATTTAGGATGTACATTCCAATCGGGATTTCCAGTCCCTTGGGGAAACAAGCACCAGCCCGCATTCCTGTGACCCGGCGGCCTCTGTCCTCTGCTCCCCCAGCTCCCCTGTGGCAGATTTCACTCAGGCCCGCGAGTCCTGCCTCAGCCCTTTGTTGGGCTGGAGGGAAGACCCTGGGCCCCTCTTTCAACTAGATCACATGGTCTCTCTCTGCTCCCTCCCCTCCCTTTCTCTGGAGTCCGCTTTTTTTTTTTCTTTACGGTGGTAATGATTGTTTCTGAGGTCTCCCCACCTCTCCTCCCGCCCTGGCCTCCCGGCCAGGGGTCAGTGTCCTCTTCAATGACAAAAGCCGCCCTAGATCTGGGCTCCCTGGGGAGGGAGGTGGCTGGGTCGGGCAGTTGGAGCCGCTGTCTCTCCGTGGTGCCGCTGCAGCCCCTCCCCCGCTGGGCACACAAATGGGCTTTATACAGCAAACAAAACCACCCCCCCCACCCGGCCACACAGGCACGTGGACCCAGGCCTCACCGTGGGAAGGGGGTGGTGACAGGCGCAGGAGAAAGAGATCGCTCCAAACAAGTTCGCTTGCCTCACTTCTCTTCTTTACTTTCCACAAGCCAGGTTCTAGCCCTGGACCTCCCATCCCCACCCCCCCACCCCTGCAGCCCAAGTCCCAGCTCCTCCTGGTGACCTATCTCCAAACTCTAGCGCCCATCCCGCAGGGGACTGGGGACAGGTCTTCCCACCCTCTGCCACCCAGGGGAGTGGCTCCTCAGAGAAGCCAGATGGGGAATGAGAACCCAGTGTCCTCCTGAGGGGGGCGGGGGCTGGACTGGACCCCCGAGCCCTGCTTCCAAGCCACAGCCCCCTCCAGGGGACACCCATCTGGACGGTGGCCACGAGAGGAGCCGAGGAAGGAAGAGCTCACCCCGGCTGGGCTCCTGAGCCAGGGCCAGGGCTCCCGGGAAGCCTCGGCAGGCTCCAGCCCTGCGCGGGGCCACCCTGCATGCCTAATCGGCTATTTAAGGAGCTGTGCGCCAGCAGCCCCGGCGGCACCCCCCCACCACGTACACCCGTCCAGAGCCACCTTAAAAGCGGGAGGCAATTGTGAAGTCACTGGCCAGCAAGTGCAGTGAAGACTGTGGAGGTAGATTAAAAAAAAAGAGGGAGGCGGCGAGAGATTTGTCCTGGGGACCCCAAACCCTGCGGTGCCCCTACTGAAAACCAAATCCCCTGGAAGGCCACAGAGACACAGAGAAAGCAAGAGAAAAAGAGATAAATACATCCAGCTCAGCTCCAAGAAACTCGTCTCTCTCTCTTTCTCTGTCCCTCCCCACTTCCCTCTCTCTCCCTTCCTCCCTCCCTCTTCTCCCCTTCTCTCTCTCTCTCCCTCTTTATACCTCTCTCCCTCTCCCCCTCCTTTCTCTGCCAACCCTAGTCCTCTAGTCCCCAAACTCCCAGTACCTGCTTCTTCTGGGGATACCATGTTGTTCTTCACCCTCCTGCTGCAGGTGATTTGGATCCTGGCTGCAGATGGGGGTAGGTACATCTGGATGTCTGTGTGTCCGTGCTGGCGTCCACGTGCCGCCAGGCTCGCTTAATGGGGGGAGGAGGAGGAATGTAAAAGGAAGCCCAAGGGGCTAGAATAATAGACTCGGGATGGGGGGGAAGGGAGAGGAGTGGGGAGAAGGGCACTTTCCATCTTCTTTGCGTACAGCCTTGCAGTTCGTGGGGCTTGGGGGAGGGCTGGGGAGCAGGGTGCATACACCCGCTGCGGGAATCTCCTTACAGGCTGTAGATTCTCTCCGGAGCTCTCTGCCCCTCTGCCCTAGTCCCAGGCTAGCCTCCCGGCCTCCCTTTATTTCAGAACTCCCCCAATTAGGGAGCCAAGGAGGCAGAGAGTGAAAAGCAAAAGGACTGATGGGGGGGGGGGAGGCATACCTCTACACTTCCTCACTCCCTCGGACCCTGATCCCCAACTATGAACCTCATGGCCAATGCCCCCTCCTGATTCTGTGGGGCGACTGAGTTCCCAGTTTCTCCCTGAAAGCAGTTGCGATAATAGTCAACACCGTTGGGCCCTTTACAGTTTACAAAGGACTTTCAGAAGCTCCCAGGAGATGAGGGCTTTGGGGAGAACAGGCCGAGGTGCTCCCAAGAGTGTCCTCAGTTCCCCTACCCCTCATTTTTGGGTTTGCTATGCCATATGCCTATGCCAGGCCTAGCTCAGTATCCAGGACATAGTAGATGTGTAATTAAGATCCCTTAGAAGAGCAGGGGTGGAGGGAGTGTCTAGAGAGCAGAGGGGAATGCAGGGAGGAGTGAGGGGCCAGCCAAAAGGAGGGTGGGAAAGTGCATCTGAGGGAAAATTTTAAAAACTAAGGAAAGAGGAAGAAGAGATGAAAAATTAGCATGTTGAGGATTTGGTGGGAGAGCAAGGCTGTCGGCCCAGCACCGAACCATGGAGTTCAAGTTGTCCGAACGTCCCCACGAGCTGGTGAGAGGCTGCCTCCAGCCCTCCCTTGGGCTGCTCTTTGAGTTGTCTGAACAAGGGATGGGCCAGAACAAGAGCCCAAGGATGAGATCAAGGTTATCTCAGAAGTCTGAGGAATTCAAGGGAATGAGAGAGAGGGGAAGGAACTGAGAATTTTTCTCCAGAGTTTGAATTTGAAGTAGCTATTTGAATAATGCCCAGAAACACTGCAGGAAGGTCTTCCCTCTCCCCCTTCAGGAGCCTGGCCCTGGGTGGGGCTGGGCCAGCAGACCCCCCAGCCTTTCAGCGGGAGACAGGATTGCGCGAGAGCCCTGGCATGTGACCCAGCTGGCAGCTCTCTTTTCCGCACACAATGCTTCGTTTTCAGTCTGTCTCTGCCAGCCTGGCTGCCTGTGCCCACCCACTACCCTCCATGTGGCCCGGACCCTGCCCTGACTCGGTCTTCCCTAGCCAACCAGGGATCTAGGGAGCCGAGGCTACAGGTGATGGGGAAAGTTTCCTTCAGAGCTACCGGGACCAAAGGAAGAACTTGAATGTGACTTCACAGCCAAGGGTCTCAATGTGTGCAAGGCTTCTGAGCAAAATAACGGCTCTTCTCGCCTCTTAGCACTACCCCCTACTATACCCTTTTTTCCCCTCCCCTTGTTCTAGTTGCTTTCCTCCAAGCCCGCTGTCCACACCCTCACCTCACCCCAATCCTCTAGGCATGGGGGTGGCTTAGCCCTGGCTGGAGAAAGTCAGAGTGGGGCTGGCTGCACATTTGGGTCCAGGTTAATTTTAGGCTCTGGGCTCGATCTACTCATTTCTCCTCCTCCCGTACTCAGCACGCACCCTCACAGCCCTGCTGGTGATTTTAAATAGGCCCCCCGACCTTTCCATCGAGGTGTCGGGTTTCAGGGCTTCCTTTGGGATGTGCTCCGGGGAGGAGGGCGGAGAAAGAGTGGGAGGGGTGGAGAGGAGAGCGGAGGGGAGGGGAGAGTGCAGGACGCCGCCCCGCTGGCAACTCCGCTTTCTGTGCCTTGCAGGTCAGCACTGGACCTATGAGGGTGAGAGCCAAGCCTAAAGCCCACCGCTACCCCTTTCACACTGGGACCTCTTCACCTGCCAGGAAGACTTATGCCGAGTTCCCTTTAGCTTCTCAGCCCAGCTCCTCCCCCGGACTCCCAGGCCCTTCGTTTTCCGTGTTTGACTCCCAGACCCGGTTGGGACTGTCAGATCCCATACCTCCTGATTCAGCAGAGAGGCCCGTGATGTCTCCAGTCAGTCTGTGGCAATGAGGGGGCTGGAGGGAGAGGGAAACCAGGCAGGGAAAGGAACGCTGAGCTTAGCTGCCCATTTTCTTCCTGGCTCTCTTTCTGACCTCATTGATCCTACCTGCATCTGAAATTGGGACAGAGCCTGAGGTCAGGGGTGAGGAAGAGGCTGGCTGGCGGGATAGTTTATGACCTTGGTGGAGATGGACTCCATTCCTTTGGACTTCTGACTAGTGCCTGGATTCCAGAGTCAATGCAAGAGCCAATGTGAGAGCAAGAAATGAGTTGTGGGACGTTAGAGGAGGGAATGGTATCCCTAGGCCACTGAGTAGGGGCCCCCACAGAGACCTGCTCTTTCGAGGATCATTTTATTCCCCCAGCCATCCTGTTTCTCCTCCAGTCCCACCTCGCCAGGCACGCAGGCTTTCCACCCATCCCCCTTTCCTCCCATTCCGCTTTCTTGTCCCCCAACCGCAGGTAAGTAAAAGCCACTACCCTCCACCTACCAGGAGACCTGGGGCATCCTCACGGCCTGAGGGTAGGGGAAGCCTACAGCAGCCTTAAGCCAAGCAGGGACCCTGCCTCACCTAGCCCTGCACAACTGGCTAGGTTGCCTGGGTTGGTGGGGGAAGGTTCCAGAAGAATGGCTGGGGCTTGGAGAGCAGAACAAACGCCCCTGATAATCCCACCAGGCCCACATGGTCAAGACCACTGGCCAGCCTCTTACCCTGAGTGCGGAAGCGACGCCCAGTCCCCCATCAATATCCAGACAGACAGTGTGACCTTTGACCCTGAGTTGCCCACTCTGCAGCCCCATGGATATGACCAGCCTGGCGCCGAGCCCTTGGACCTGCACAATAATGGCCACACAGGTAAAAAGCCCAGGCTCCAAGGAGGTGTAAACCCCAGTTCCAATCTTAGGGGTCAGGAGAAAAGATGCATCCTAATTTCCATATTCTTAGAAGACTTCATCTATGAATCTGGAGATGTGAGAATGGGACTGAGGCTCCTATAGCCAAAGGTGGGGAGTGAATGTCTACAGTGACGCTCTAAGGATGGATTAGTAGCATAGCATGAATTGGATCCCCATTGAAAAAGGGGGAGATATGCTAGAAGCACTGGGCGCTACTCGGGGACAGAGGCAGAAAAGGCTGGCCAAGCAGCCCAAGGAGCAGTGGCGACGCAGCCATGGGGACGTGTCCACATTCCCCCACCAACCCTAACTCGCTCTCTTCTCCTTACAGTGCAACTCTCTCTACCCCCTACCATGCATCTGGAGGGATTTCCCCGAAGATATGTCGCTGCCCAGCTCCACCTGCACTGGGGGGAGACGGGTTCCCTGGAGGGATCAGAGCACCAGATCAACAGTGAAGCCACAGCCGCAGAGGTACCTGGGGAGCAAAGCTTGGGCTGGGACACAGGGACAGGCTCAGTCGGTGCCAGGGACAGGAAGGGTCTGGAAACGGAAAAGTCATGCTTGGGGGATAAGGCCGACCTTTGTGGGCAAGTTTTAGGGCATGCTGGAGGTGGTGGTGGTGGTGACGGCAGTGGTGGTGGTAGCTGCCAAGGTCAAAGCCCTTAGGAAGGGGTCGTGAAGGAACATTAAGTGACCGAATTCCCTTTCCCTTCCCTCAGCTGCACATTGTACATTATGATTCGGATTCCTATGGCAGCTTGAGCGAGGCTGCTCCGATGCCGTGGGGCCTGGCGGTCTTGGGCATCCTCATCGAGGTGAGTGGCCCTTGGGCCCCTCACCCCCCTACCAGAGTCTCTCTCCACTCCCTCTGCACCCCTCAGCCCTACCCTGCCTGTGTCCGTTGCTCTTCCTCCCCAGGCTAGTCAACAACCCACTCTGACCACTTACTCTATACATGAACGTCTTACTCCCAACATGGACTCATTCCAAACTCTCCCTTTTAGGTGGGGGAGAGAAAGAATCCAGCTTATGAACACATTCTGAGTCACCTGCATGAAATTAGGAACAAAGGTGAGTCTGTGAGATTAGACAAGGCCATAGAGGCCTGGGAGGACAGTGACCTAGGCGCCAGGGGGGGTTCACCTCTGGGAGCCCCGTGTGGGGGGACAGTGAGGGAAAGAGGAGTGCTAGCCTGTTCTCCTCCAGATCAGAAGACCTCAGTGCCTCCCTTCAACGTGGCAGAGCTGCTCCCCCCGCAGCTGGACCAGTTCTTCCGCTACAACGGCTCACTCACCACCCCTCCCTGCTATCAGAGTGTGCTCTGGACCGTCTTCAACCGAAAGGCTCAGATTTCCATGGAACAGGTGAGTGGGGACGAGGTGAGGGAGCAGAGATGCAACGGTCACCTCAGACCCTTTCCCAGTCCCCAAAGTGAGGGATGCTCCTCCCCTAATCCCATTCTTCTGCTCCTCAGCTGGAAGAGCTTCAGGAGACATTGTTCTCCACAGAAGAGGAGCCCTCGAAGTTCCTGGTACGGAACTACCGAGCCCCCCAGCCTCTCAATCAGCGAACAGTCTTTGCTTCTTTCATCCAAGGTGAATGTACAGGGCTTGGAAAAGGAGACGAGAAGCTGGGGGGCTCCATGGCAGGAGCTAGGGAGCCCCTGGGAAGAAAAGGCAGGCTAGGCGGGGAGGAGTTTCTAGGACTTGATTGAACTGGGATCACCCTACCGAGTGCCAGGTGCCGGGTGTAGAGGCAGGGTGTGCCCCCAGCTGCGATGGGGGGCTCAAGTCCCACTGACCCAAGTCTCCTTCCCTTACAGTGGGATCCCTGTACAGCACAGGTAAGATGGCCTAGCCCGGGTATGAAAAGATGGGAGGGTGCTCCGCCATGAGGGAGGGAAGGCTCAGCACCCATGTTAGTCCTCGAATGAATGACACTCGCCATCTTCCCCTCTCCCAGGCGAAATGCTGAGTCTAGGAGTGGGAATCCTGGTGGGCTGTCTCTGCCTTCTGCTGGCTGTTTATTTCATCGCTAGGAAGATTCGGTGAGGTCCTCCTTCCCGTCCCTTCGGTGCTTTTTCTACTGAAAAGCACTCGAGTCCACCTCTGATCTGTTTCACCTAGCACACGAGTCATTGCCATGAACTATTCCCGCCTTCCAGGAAGAAGAGGCTGGGAAACCGGAAGAGCGTGGTCTTCACCTCAGCGCGAACCACAGAGGCATAGACTCCCTCTCGGACGTGGTGGATGCCTTTCCCTCCTGCCAGCCAGGGAGCTTCTAAGATGAGGTGCAGGGACTGGCCAGAAAATACTGTACAAGTAGTGGGCAGACACCCCTCCTTCCTCCAGACAGGCTCTCATTCAAAGACTAATAGCAGAGCCTTTGGACCCTCAAAACATGATCAGGACCATTCTCATGTCGCCAATGCAGAGGGCGAATTGTGTTTATTAGCAGGGGAAGCTGGGGGTGCGCCCCAAGGTCCTCCATTCCCTTGCTTTTATGTCCCTTTCCCGACGTGGAGTGCAGGGCATCCCCTTAGGAAAACGAGTTGCTGCTGTTGGGGTTATATTTTTTTGTTCAATATATCTGGAAATTAAAGTTTCTAACCCCACCTCTGGCCTTACCTTTGGGGTTCTTGAGAGTGGAGGAGGAGTTCCTTAATTCCTCAGGTGGCAGATGTGTGCAAAGGACAGGGGGAAAGCAGCATGGCTGAATAACTCTTTTTAACCCCAGTCCTGCGAAGGAAGATCCACTTCTGGAAAATGCTTAACCCAAAGTTTGTGACCTCTGAGATCCAGATTTTTACCCTTGTACCCAAGCCATGCTGGAGGGGACAAGACGTTCCCAGGTCTGGAAAGAGGTTGGGTACGAGACGTCGGAGGGGACAAGTCTCAAATAGCACGTCATCCCCTCCTTTCAAAGCCACGTTCCCCCACAATTATAAAGTCCTTTTTATTAGTCAAAATCACAATCACCTTGATTAAAAGGATGGGATGTGCCATCCTCAGCAGAAAATGATACAGTTTATAGAAAACCTTCCCGCCCGCCCCCTCCACACCCCAATTAAAAACTAGAAAAAAATCTGCCCTCCTTCCCTGTGACGTCATGGTAGCCTGACTTCTCCAGTGGCATTGCCACTCTGGAGGGGGCCAGCGCACCGCAGCACCCTCCACTTCACCTTGGGGAGGGGAGGGTTGCTGGTGGTCCAGGAGGTCCAAACATTAGTTCCAGTAATACCAGTTTCCCAAACATGCACTTCCTTCCTTTCCCCCCCAAGGCCTGTGACCAGAGGGAAAGGGGGATAGATATAAGCCCAGCCATGAAGAGTATTTGAGGAGAGAAAATATACGTCCGAGGAGGTTAGAATAATTCCAACTCCTCCCGCCCCACTCAAAAAAAAAAAAAAAAAAAAAAAGGGAAAGGCAGTTTGGGGGTCTTTATCACACCCAACATGGTTCCCCTCAGACCTGAGAAAAAGACCAAAACGCCCAGTCTGGGGAGGCGGTACTGGGAAGCTTCGAGCTCATCTACCCTTGAGCCTCTGCTAATCTCATCTCCGCAGCAGCCGCTAAGCTTAGGTCCCTTTTCTTGGCAACCTGCACTGTCCACAACTGGAGATGGAGAAATACAGGCCGAGGAGATCAGGAGGGCACCCCAGGCCTAGGGGTCCCCCCCCAGGTGCCCTCAGTCCTCGGGTGGGATGCGCAGGGCAGAATACACCATCACCCGACTGTCCTCCTGCCGTCGGCCTGCAGAGGGGAAGGGGGGTGAGTCTTGCGCAGGGTGAGAGCAGAGCACTGACACACGGGGCATCCTGGACAACAAGGGGGTCCCCAGATGGTGGGGATAAGTGCAGATTCAAACCCGCCAGTCAGTGACTGGCCGAACCCAGGCGGCTCCTGGTAACGCCTAGAGGCTAAAGGTCATGAGTGGACAAAGCGAAACCCTGAAGGTGGTGGGACAGACCGGCGAGGAGGAGACAGAGGATGGTGGGCAATGGACCCGGGCTAGGGCTGGGCTCGGTCATGGGCAGTGGGATCTGTCGGGCGCTCGGTCCAGGTAGTCAGTCCTTACACGAGAGGCTGCGCTGGACACTCCGGAGGGACCCTCCGGCCGTGATGAAGGCCCAGAGCCCCATGCAGACGGTGACCGCATAGACAGGCAGCAGGCTGGCCTCATACCAGGGGTTCAAGAATGTCTAGGGGTGGGGAGGAGAGTAGGAATGAGTTTAGCTTCTCCCTCTGCCTAATCCCCACATTCTCTACATGCCTTTGACCCAAACCTCCCGCCAGGTGGCCCTCTCCAATCCCCTGGTCCTTCCCTTGGGGCACCAGTGTGGTGCCGTCCAGAGGACTTTTGATGGGCTCCCTCAGAGGTTTCCGCCTTCCTGCTCACCTCAGGCCATTTGTATTACAGTGGGACTAATCCGTTCAAACTCCCAGAGGATCCCCAGGGCAGGTGAGAGACTTCTAAACACTTACCTTTCTGCCTCCTCCCTAGATGTGTTTTAAAATGTTAAGAAGTGAGCATGGAGCTCCCTCCATCCCGCTCCCCATTAAATTTTTGTTCTTACTTGGCCCCTGGCCCCAACTCACCAGTCCTGATGTCAGTAGGTGACTCCCAACCACCAGGCCCAAAGCCCAGTACCGTCTCCTCTCGCAGGCATCGAAGAACACAACCCCCCAGAAGGTGTGGAGCAGGATAATGGCTGCCGTCAGAAAGGCTGCAGGGAGGGAGATGGGGGCTGAGCTCCATCCCTCACCTCCTCCTGGCCTCCTGAGATGCTGAGCCAAAGAAGTCTCGCACGGAGGGCCAATAACTCAGATCAGGGCCAGGGATGGACGGGGCATGAGGGCGAGACAGAAAGCAGAACTTACCTGAAGTCAGGAAGTAATAGGGCGAATCTCCATGGATCCCAACCACACCTGGCCCAAGTGCATCAGCCAAAATATTGATTACAGAGAAGACACCACTGATGATACCGAAGGAAAGACCAGAAACTGGGGGGAAGGAGGGGCTCATCAATGTCAGAGATCACCACGCCCTGATCACCAGTGATCTCGCCCCATTCCCAGGCACAGTTCCCCTGCACCTACTCTCCCTCCAGCCCACCTCTCCTTGGAAGTCAGGTATGAAGGAAAAGCAGCAGCCCTTTAGAACACGTAGATGGTTTTGACTTCCGTGGCGGAGGGGGGGGTGTCCAACTCCCTCCTCCAGCCCCTCTCCCTCGGCTCACCATAGGCCATCTGACGGATGGAGATGGGTGATCTTCCGTCCTCACTCAGCGATGCTAACCCCTCATCTGCCTTCCTGGGGTGAGGGGGTGGGGTGGGGTAGGGGAAACATGAGGAGGGGCAGGAATGCTCCTTTCCCTCTGACGTCCTCCCTTGGCGTCTCCTCCAAACCACCACCCAGGGGCTGCCCCACTTCTCATAGCGCAATCCTCTGCCCTTCTCCCCTCTGGACCATCCCCTCTTCTTACTTAAGCAGCTTGTAGTAGGCAAAGCGGAACACCTCCTGTAGAAGGACAGAGACCGCAGCACCAAAAATCAGGAGGCCATACTGGAGCCGGGCATCTGACCTGTCGGTCACATGGACCAAGATGAACCAGACCACAGAGGCCAAGAGCAGGGAGACCAGCCAGAAAAATGCCCTAAGGAAAGAAAAGGGCAATCAGAAAGGCCAGGGTAGGGAGAGCCAGAGAAATCAAGGAGGCAACCAATCAAGGCTGCAGCACGTTAAGTGGAAGTTAGACTTCCGGATGGTCTGGAAGACTGGGAGGAGACGGGGTAGGTGTCTCCACCCAGAGAGTCTTGCAGGGATCCGGACGCAGGGGAAGGGATAGAAATCTGACTAGTGAGTCTTCAGAGCGATGAGAGCCAGAATGTACGCGCACAGTAGTAGAGAGAGGTATCCATTCCTGGATCCTCCTTTAGGCCGGCGGAGGTCAGCACACCCCCCTCACGAGTCTTGGCCCTGGGCCTTCTCTGACGTCGCCGGGAGGAGTATAGGAGGAATCTGTGCGATGCCTGGAAGGCGGAAACCAACTGCGGGAAAAGGCAGATCCTCCAGACCCCCGACTCGACCCTTTCCAATCTTCACCTCCGACTTGCTCCCCCAACTCAGGCTCCCAAGCTCGCCCAGCCCCTTCCGGATCTCTCTCTCTCTCTCTCTCTGGCGCCCTCGCGCGTCTTCTCGGCCCCCTACTCACCCCGCCACCAAGATGATGACGCGAAGAGGGTCCCCAGCCACAGTGATCAAGAAAAGCGCAAAGGCCGGGCCGAAAGCGACGAAAGTGCATCCGAAAAACACTGCGGCCCCCATGGCTGGGCAGCTGGGGGCGGGGTGGAAGCCTGGCCAAGAGGGGTGGATGGGGGGAGCACGTCAGCTAAGGAGTCGGCTTGGGGTGGCGACGCGACCCCGTGAGGGGCGCGGTGCAATGTCACCCCCGGACCCCAGGGAAGGGGAGGGGGGACACCGAAACCCCTGGTACAGGTCCGCGCGACTTCCTCTACGGAAGCCGAGGAGGTAACAAACCCTGGCCTCAGCCCCATGGCCACCTCCCATCCAATTCCCACTCCCCAAAGGCCAATGGAGACTCGGCGGGGGCGGAGCTGCGGGGGCGGGGACGAGGCCGCACGGCCTGCTGGGAGTTGTAGTCCTCCTGCCCTACTAAGCTTCTGCCTGCGGTCCTGGGAGTGGCTCAAGCAGGTCAAAGGAGGAGTGGGCCGGGACTGGCCCGGGTTCCTGGGTCCCATTGGACCTTGGCTGCGGCTTCCTTTCGTTATTTTGTGGGGAAGGGTGGTAGCGATTCTGCGTCTTCTCGAAGAGCTGCAGAACGGGGGGAGGGGAAGATCCTGTTGGAACCTAAAGGACAAATACAAAGAAAGCACAGGATAGAGGGTGCAGAGAGATAGGGACGGGTATTGTTCTTACTTGAATAAGAGGAAATGGCCTTGAGCTACTGCCTAAGAGATGAAGGTTAGACTTAAAAGTAAGAGCTCTTTGAACAGACGAGTATAGGAAGCATGCAATTCAGTGAGTATACAGCTAACGAAGCTTTCCTGTGTAATAACCAGAGAGTAGGAGAGAAGAGGAGCCTGGAGAGCAATGTTAGGAAGGAGGTCAGATGGGATTCGGCGTTAAGATTCGGAGTTAAGACTGTTTGCCAAAAGCAATTCGAGCTATGGGGTTGAAGGAAAACGACAAGCACCCACGTCCTCCCTCCCCCCAAGTCACACAGTTCCTTTTAGGTCATACTTCCTCTATTTATTTTCTGAAAATGAACCTCTGTGGTGTCTTTTCCTCAGGCCAGGGGAAGGAACAGGGGTTGTGTGTTTTAGAGTGAAAGAAAATTGGAGAAGAAGGTGTTTTAACCTCGTTTGCTATGGGGGTAGAGTCAGTTAGGGAGGCTGGTTAGACAATAGAGTACCAGGATGGGAAAGTGAGGGAATCTGGAGTACTGTTTTTGAGAGACTGATCAAAGTCTAAAACAACTATAGAAATTGTTCAAAGAGAATCAGGCTTCCTTTCCTCCCTGGAAGTGATGTATGGCTTCATGCATATGGGTACATCCACAGAAGCCTTTTACATTTTTTTCCAGGAAATTCTAGAAAGGAGCTGAAGGGATAGATGGTATAGATTTACATGGAAAATCACCATCACCAAGCAAATCCTCCCCCGCAAAAGGTTGAGATTGGTGGAAACATCCTGGCCAGGGCTCAAAACTCCAGCGTGTCTTGCTTCTAAGGCTAGCAGGCCGTTTTGGGAAGAGATAGGCATAAGAGAGATCTTCTCGTCTCTCCTTTGAGCTATTGTCACAGCATCTTCTGAGTGCTAAGAGCAAACACCAAACCCCTCTTGTCCACAGGTGGTTCCACACAGACTTTCATAGTGCGTGGCTCGTGGTAGATGTTGAATAGATATTTGTTAACTTCCTTTCCAAAAACATAACTATTCTTATACCCTTGCCGATGAACTCTGAATTGTCTATCAGACCGGGCCTAGCATATATCTTACTAAATGCTTCTGGGTTGAACTGAATGAAAATGGGAAACATAAAAGCAGAGAGAAGGGCAAGACGAACTCTATCCCTGTGGACTAGAACGAAGGTCACATACCAAGTGACTGAAAGTCGGAGAAGGGGGGTGGCACCTATTTGAGGAAAGAGGCTGTTTCCTCCCTTCTTCCATCCTGTATCCAGAAAGAGGAGAAAGAGATGAATTGAGGTCAGTACTTACCACAGAGGAAATAACTGGCCATGGCTGGGAGATTTTTATCAGAAGTAATGCAGCAGGTGCTTTGAGTATTGGACAACGATGTTAGTATTGCTCTTGTATTTCATAGCCCAAGACAAGCAGAAGAGAGGACATTTTTCTGTCTAGAAAGAGTGCTCATCGGTTCTTCTGAATATTTTGACTGTGAAGAAAGAGATTGTGAGTAAGCCTGGACTCTTGATAGCGATGGGAAGTTAGGAACCGTGAGGGGGAGTGGGAGCTTTTTGTGAGGACTGGGAGGGAGTCGTCTTCTTCAAAGGGGAAGCACCTACATAGGCTGGGGTTTTTGGTGTTGGTCTGGCCTTTTGTTTGCTTGCTTGCTTTGGCAGTGGCAGCGAGAGTCCTGAATAGGTCTCATCTAGGGCTGGGGAAGCTCAGTGAACGTGTTCGCATCAAAACCCACTTTGCCTCTGTCTTAATCTGGGCAGCTCTCTGGCTGACCGGTTGCTGTCAATGACCTAGACAGTCAGCAACTGGGCGGGGAATTTGACTCCCTTGGGGAAAAGAGTTGCAGCAGCTTTGGAGGCGGGCTAAGTTTGGTGAGAAACGCTGTAATTTCCTTTTTTACTTTCACGGCAACAGTCCAGAATCCAGAATGGATGTCCTCTTCGTAGCCATCCTGGCTGTGCCGCTCATCCTGGGTAAGTTCACTTTCTCTCCCGGAGCTTATGGGCCAGTTCTGCTATCATCAGTGGGGTGGGAGAAGAGAAAAATGAGGAGAGGGGGAGAGGCGCAACGTAATAGGAGCAATGACACTCATTTGTGCCAGGGTCCAATGTTGGGGCAGGGGTGGAGGGTGGAATCTGGAAAGTAGAGCCAGAAGAGGGGGAGGAAAACAGAGTCCTTTCAGAAAAGAGACGGCTGGTGCAGATGTAGCCCTTGTCACTGGGAGTCCCTAACAAGAGACACCTCGGCTGTCCATCATAGCAGAGTTGAGCAAGATGGGGAGTGCTACGGTGAGGCTGGAGGAGAGAGGTGGGCTCTTGGAAGGTGGGGCGACCTGAGACTAGTGAGAGAAGCCAGCATGTCTTCCTTCCCAGAGGGTTGGAGAAAAACTCTTGTATTGGTGAGGACACAGAGGTAGGGGGTGGCCTTCAGAGTAATGGACAACTCGCTTCCCTCAGGGACAGGCTCCCAAAAGTAGCTTGGCTTCTTCCCTCCTTTGTTCCCAGTCGGCCAGGTACTCTCATTGTTTCCTTTTCCTCCAGATTTGTGTGTCATCGCCTGGGGTTCAGGGAGAGCATTCAAGGAGCTTAGGGAAGTGTTTAGTAGGAAGCCTGGAGTCCTTGATGTAATCATGTCAAAGCCACATATTTTTAGTCCTGGGAAGGAAGAAAAACTAATGTAGATGGGTCATTTAGTCCAGCTGACTCATTTGAAAAAAGCGATGTTAAGTGACTTCTCCAGGGCTATTCTGCTATTCTGCAGTGAATCCGGAACTAAAAGCCTAAAGATGTATTCTCCGTTCTGTGTGAGACACTGAGGAGAGGAGGTCTCTCACAGATATAAGATGATCTGAAGAGTACTGGAGAAGAGATTTGGAGTTCTTCAGGTTTCTGGTATCTCCGCTTCCTACCTTTTTTAGCTGTAGTTCGTATTTTGGGTTTACAGAAAGTGAAGGGACCCATTTCCTTTCTAGGAGTTTCTGAATTGAAAGGGCATGGAGTACAGACCCCATCACAGATACGGAGCCCCAAAGATTGAGAAGGGTTTAGAGGTAGGTGGGCCGTGAGATAGTAGGACCTTGGAGGGGAGGCAGAAAGAAAAGACATTGAGAGAGTGGAGATCAACTTCAGGTGTCCTTCTTTTACTAAGGAGTTCGAGATGCCCCTTGACCTCTAGTCCTTGTCCCCATAGGACAAGAATATGAGAATGAAGAAGGATTGGAAGAAGACGATTATTATCAGGTGGTCTATTATTATACAGTCACTCCCAGTTATGGTGAGTATGTGTAAGTCCCTGACCCCCCAGCAGGATGGATGGAGGTTTTGGGGATACTTACTTCTGAGACTTTGCCTTTCTCTTTGGAATCGGAGCAACTAGGTCAGAGAAATTTGGCTGTGAGCAAAGGCCTTATCAAGGCTTATGATGTTTTTTTCAAACTGGTGATTTTCAGTTCTTTGGAAACTGGTTGAAACAATTTGAAGATTTTCAAATTTGTAAAGTATTAAAAAAATTTTTTTAATGTCTATTCATTTTTGAGAGACAGAGAAAGACAGTATGACTGGGGGAGGGGCAGAGAGAGAGAGACAGAATCTGAAGCAGGCTCCAGGCTCTGAGCTGTCTGCACAGAGCTGATGTGGGGCTCCAGCCCACGGATGGCAAGATCATGATCTGAGCCGAAGTCGGATGCTTAACCAACTGAGCCACCCAACCCGCCTTTCAGATTTGTAAATTATTTTATTTTTTTATTTTAATTTTTTTATTTTTTACAATTTAAAAATTTTTTTAATGTTTATTTATTTTTGACACACACACACACACACACACACAGAATGTGAAGCAGGCTCCAGGCTCCGCGCTGTCAGCACAGAGCCCGAAGCAGGGCTTGAACCCATGAACTGTGAGATCATGACCTGAGCCGAAGTTGGACACTTAACCGACTGAGCCACCCAGGCGCCCCCTCAGATTTATGAATTATTTTAGAAGCCAGATTGAAAATATAAATTCAGACACATTCACATTTTTAACATTAGCGTTCATTAGAATTAGCTCACACCAGTAAATTTTACAACTTGAGCAACTTGAAATGTTCTGAGCAATTTCTTCATCTTTCCGTTTCTAGACCTATTGCTACCTTTTTCCTTTGTCACTGCTGCTTTTTTCTCCTCCCCAGATGACTTTGGTGCAAATTTCACTGTGGATTACTCCATATTTGAATCAGAGGACAGACTGGTGAGTGATCTCTACATCTAAGGAGGGTCAGAATAGGTAACAGTTAAAAGAAACTAGGCAATGTGGAAGCGTAAATGATTACCACAACTAAAAATGAATTAGGTAAAATGAAACTAGGCCCCAACGCAGATTTGTCAACCACAGGTTGGGGGAATAAAGCCAGAACTCAGTGGGTTTGCCGAGACATTGAGAGGGAGGGGCAGTCCTTGAGTCAAGGGAACTGGTCAATGGAAAGGGTACATATCCCATGCAAACATAAAGTGTGGAGGATCCCTGGGCTGAAGTCCTGGGCACTGGGCGTGCAGGAGAGACGGACTCTAAATAGAGAATCTATGAGGATGTTGGATGGAGGCAATGATAACTCTGTGTTTCTTGATCCTACGGAGGGCAGAACAGGTTGGATCAGGAGGGAAGGGAAGAAGCGGAAACCACCATTAGTTACGGAACAGAACGCACAGACCATCAGAAGCCTGAAACACTGAAACCAATGACAGTGGTACCAGTGAGTGGACCGGGGATGGTGGGGTGGGAGGGGAGGGTATGAGGCGTCTCTTAACCCGGGACAGATCCCAGGGCTGGAGACATAGAGCACAGGGAGGGCTGGAATAACAGGCTTCCAGGGAAGGAGGAACCAAATAACTAGTACACCAATGCAGGTGTCCAGCTCAGGCTGGCCAGCACACTTTTCACGGGCATTTAATACTCACCTTGTATTCAGAAAACCAGGAAGATGTGGTGCAGTTAAATTTTAGTTCAGTGGCACTTGATGTGTATGTAACCTATGACCAAAGCTGTGAAGGATGCCGATGCTGATGATGGAACAGAAATCTATGCTGTTGCTATTGCCCTACAAGTGTTTATAAAACTCAAGGTTACACTTGCAAAACATTTAGAACAACCGAAAATGTTTGGAACAATGTTAAATTACATATACATTTGAGAGCCTAGGCCAATTTGAGGCAGGTGTTTTTAGGCAGTGGAAGGCCAGGCATCAGTATACACTGGAGTTGCCTGGACGACTTTTAGGAGGTGACTATCCTTCAGATACACTTTGAAGGATAGGTGAGCTTTTGACTGGTGGTTACATTATGAAAGTATGGGTAAGTGGGTGAGGGGATGGAACCACCATCCGTGTTTAGTGGGTAGGGTATGATTGGAGGAGAAGGTATATGGGAAGGTACAGTGGGAAATTAAGGGAAAAAATTTTTAATTTACACCAAGGCTAATATTTGCTTGGAAATTTCACCAAGGCAAGGGCAAGATAGGGCTGACTTACAGCAGAATTGGAAGTGGCAGGTTGAGGTTTGGAATTACAAGCAATGGGGAGCCTAGTAAGTTCTTTGGTGTGGTAAAGATACAGGGAAAGTGGCATGGTAGAAAAACTATTTATCTGGTTGTACGCAGGATGCAATGGAGTGGGGAGAAATGCCCGAGACTTGCATCATTTCAGAAACAATCCATTAGAGGCTTGGACTAGGGAAGTAGCATTTTGAACGGAGAGGAGAAAAATAAGTATTTTGAAGAAAGTGCCTTGCTTGAGTGATAATTTCACATGAGCAGTAAATGAGAGTATTGAAGTAACTTCTAAGTTTTGAATACGGGTGTGTGCGAACATGGCTGACCAAAACGGGACCTGTGGAAGGTCAGAGTGGTTTAGGACTGAAGTTATAAATTCGGTATTGGCCAAGGTGAATTTATGGTGACAGCCCTATGTGGGTGTCCTAAAGGTAGCTGAACTAGGTCAGGGCTACAGTCCTAAGTGTAAAGTCACAGTTACGGAAGTAGGTGAGCTCAACAGAGCTAGGACCCAGAAAACCAAAAGGCTGATGAATGTGCCCGTAGCTAGTAGAAAGAGGACAAGGACTCCACCGAGAAAATGTAGAATTGATCAGAGAGTCAGATAGCCAAGTTTGTATTGTAGAATGTAGAAGGTAAAATTTAATATAATCAATAAAAAGCTACCAAGAGGCCAAAGAAAAGGAGGTCATTGGAAATCCCAAAGAAAGAAGTTGTCATTGAGCGGTTAAGCCAAAGTTAGGTTTTTGTGGAGTTAGAGAGGGAGTACATTGTGCAGAAGGAGAGGGAGGGTAGAGACCAATCGTTTGAGGAATCTGGTAATGAAAAAAGAGAAGCAACAGCTAGAAAGGGCAACAGGACCAAAGTGTGGCCTGAATATAATTGACCACATGAGTCAGTGGGAGTCCGTAGGGATGGAAATGTCATGCGCATAACCTAAAAGACACGCATTCCAGAATTGAGTTGAACCTCCCTAGTATGGTCAGGAGGCTGAAAGGCACAGAGCAAAGGACTCCTTAGAGTTATGGGGAGGAGAGATGGATCTTTCCGTAAGCTCAGAGGAAAGGAAGGCAGAGGTTGGTGTAAAGAGACGGCAGTCCTTTGGAGGGGGGGGGGTAAGGGGGAGGGGAGGAAGGATGACACTGGTCCACCTTGGGGGGAAATGTCTGTATTTTAGCAGAGTCCAGACCTGAATGATGCGGCATCCAGTCTGCAGAGTCCTGCTCCCCTCCTCCTGTCCTGGGCCCTCGTTCAGGGGGGGATGTATTTCATGTAGAAGGTGAGAGTGCAGCCGTTGGCCTTGGGGGAGTCAGTGAACTAATTTCTTACCAGTGTTTCTGGCCTGGTCAGTTCTCAGCTGCTTAAAAGGAAGAGGGATCTCCTTTAGAAAAATTTTACCTAATTTAAAGAGGTTTAGGAGGTGGTGAGGCAGAGACTTTTCAGACAGGAGTCATTACTTTTTCTGAAGTGGGAGGACTTCAAGGACCTCCTACAGCAGAAGCAGATGAAATAAAGGAAAAAAACCTCTCCAGATTTCCAGTCTGCCTTGAGGAATCAAAGCTGGTTCCAGCCTGGAGGTGGTTTAAGCTATGGCAGCTGCCAGAGGGCATAATGGGAGAGGCCTTACAACCTGGCAGAGTCCAGAGGCAAAGTTCAGAGGCTGTAGGGGTGGCAGTTGGTTCCCTAGGGGGCAGATGGTGGAGACAAGGAGGAGGGAAGAGAGGCCTGTACTGTAGGAAAGGAATTTAACATTGGGATTCCAAATAACTATGGGTGGGGAGGGGAGGATGTGTGTGAAGAGATTTAGTAGAGTAAGGGGTGAGGGGGGGAGGGGGAAACATCTTCCAGAAGATGTCATGGGAGAAATCTAGTTCAGAATCTGAAATATGGGGAGTTTTCATAGAGGTGGGGGGTCCGGAGGGGCTTCCTGAGCCCCCTGAGCCTGGTGTTTTTCCCTTTCTTTGCCTTTTTTTTTTTTTAGGAAAAAGAAGGCTGCTACAAATCTTTGGATGGGGATTTGGGAAGAGGAAATTGGAAGATAAATAAATGAAATAATCTGGTTACTCTCTACTCCCTGAGAGGCTCTGTTCTAAACTCAACACTGAAGAGAGCACCAGGATAGGGGGGTAGGAAGGGTAGATTAGAAAGGGTTAGTTAGGTGGCAGTAGAATTAGAGGGAATAATTAGGACGGTGACTAAACCTGACATTTTGTGAAGAGTGGAGAAGAGCACCAACAGACAATTCCGTCTAATTCTTTTATTACACACGATTTTGAGACTGTTTGGGAAAAGAGAGTTGAAGTTTATGCAGAATACTTTCTCCTTTTTGTAAAATAAGCACATTGTTAAACATATGTAAAATATTAAAAACTACTTAGAATAGATTTTTAAAATTCACACCCTCCTCCACTTACACCCCCCACCCCCCACAGTGTGCCTTTTCCAGTGCGTAATTAGGGCAGGCAGGGACATATTTTAATTCTTTCTCTATCCTCGAGCCCCTAATCAGAACTGGGCTGCCCCCTTGCGGTCTCTCCGGGTGTCTCCGCTTCAATCAGCAAACAGTCCCAGAGCCCCTGTCCCCTTCTCCGCACTGTACTTTCAGGGCTACGGGGGGCAGCGAACAGCCCGTTCCGGACTCCGTGGATTCCAGACTTCCCACCCTCCCTCCTTCCAAGCCTTTCGACTCTCCTCCAGGGAACAAATAAAGGCGATGAAGGTATCCACTCGGAAACCAGGACCTACCCACACTCCGCTCTCTACGTTAGGAAACACAATTCAGGGCGCAGGGCCGGAGGAGCCTATAGACAGCCGAGCTCGGCTTTGACCTCTACAGTCGTGGCTGACCGGCATCTGAGCTGGTAACGTGCGTGGCGGGTTACGTAAGGAAAGGGCCGGAGGAGCCGCCCCAGTGGGAGTGTGGGAGAGGACACGGTGTTCTCGGCGGCAGTCCCCACCCTCCTCAACCCGCAGGGCAGGAGGCACCCAACTTGTAGTCGAAGGAGGCGGGGAGGGGGAACCAGAGACCGGAGAGTCACGAGGGCCGCGCGGCCGAGAGGGGGCGAGGATACACAGTAGGTACAGCCGTCTTCTCACACACGTTGCACACCCAAGTCGCTGCTGGCTTCCACGTGCTGCCCTCGTGAGCGGAGGCGCTCGAACGGGAGAGGAGATAAGGGCCGCGGTGGGAGGGGGGGTTGTCGGCTACCGAGGAGGCGCCCAGAGTCCCACGTCCCAAGACGCGCGCCCCGCGTCACACGACCAGTGTGTGCACTCCAACCACACGCCTCCTGCCCACCACCATCCTATTTAAGACCACGGGCTCCGCCCTTTTCCACTCTTCTTCCACCCTCCTCCTCTCCTCCTCACCGGTCCGGGTCGCGAGCCGCATGTAGGGGCGGAGCACGGAACCCTTCTCTCGTAGCCAATCGGCACCTAACTGGGTCTCTATTGGCCGAGCCCCTTGTAGGCTCTAGCGAATGGGATGTGAAAGTCAGGAACGAGAGTCACGTGCTGCCGGCTAGACAGCCAATGAGGGGGTGAGGTCTGTGTACGCAGGGGTAAGGCACGTGCCCAGCCGCACGTGTCCGGGAGGGGGAAGGGGCGGGACCCAGTGGGAGAGAGGCGGAGGTGGGTAGCCGGGCGCGACAGAGTTGGAGAAGCCAGAGGCAGCCTGGGCAGAGCCGACCCGACGCAGGTGAGGAGGTTTGGAGGACGGAAGCCGTCCGCGCGGGAGGGTCAGACCCCGGGGGAGTAGGTTTAGGGAGCGAAAGCAGAATTTGGTGTCGGGAGGGATGACATCACGTGGCCGGCGCGATCTTAGAGGGTTCTGGTGCAGGGATCCCGATGGGAAAGATTGGAAAGAGGCGGGAGGTGGTTACACGGCGGCTTGCCGGTAGCCCTTGCTGTGGGCTTAGGCTGGGAACGGACCTAGCGAACACCTGTTCGCGGTAGGGAGGGGGAAGGTGTCAAGTCAGGTAATTTACTCTGAACGGAAGGAGGGAAGAACAGTCTGTGTCAGACTAAGAGGTGCTCTGCGGAGGTCCTGGGGGCAGTCCAGGTATTTCACTGGGGGGCCGGCGGAGGAGCTGACCCTTTCTGTCGGCTCTGAGACAGGTAACACAGGGGAGGAGAGAAGTGTTATCGTCTCATGCAGTACATCCCAGTCTCCCAGGCCACTCCCTAATTTTCAGGTTATGGTGACATGCTCCCTCGCTTTGCCCTTCGGTTGCAGGTCCCGATCTCTGGGTACTCCGGGAGCTGCTCTCCAGCCCCTGCTTCGGAACGTATGGATTCTCCGTCTAGCGTTTCTTCTTGTTCTTCCTATTCTCTATCTTCCTCTTTTTCCACCTCCCCAGTGAACAGTGACTTTGGTCTCCCCTCCGATAGTGAGGGGGAGGACAAGGGGGCCCATGGCCCCAGGCCAGACACTGTTGGGCAGAGGGGAGGCTCTCGGCCCCGACCTGGTCCTATCCGCTGCAGGCACCGGCCCAAGGTTTCTGGCAACCAACGTACAACATCTCGCCTGGAACAGCGGGGCTCGGCCTCTCCTATGGCAGGATCTGGGGTCAAAAGATCAAGAGATGGCGAATTACAGACGACTGTAAACATCCAGGGTTGTGTCACAGAAGGAGACCTGCTTTTTGCGCAGAAGGTAGGAAAGAGGAGGGGAAAGGACACAATGCTGGAATGGCTTAGCACCCAGATGGTTGTAATCACCCTGTGAAGACAGTACAGGTTCCCAGATCTGGATTGGGGGGGGGCGGTAACAGCACTGGTATGGGCAGGTCCCAGCCCTCCCACAGCCTCTGTCCTGTTTGCCTGCAGTGTGAAGAGCTCCAAGGTTTCATCCGCCCTCTTACAGACCTCCTGAATGGGCTGAAGATGGGTCGATTTGAGAGAGGTAATTATTTGAGGAGTTGGAATTATTTGAGCTGGTTCTTTTTTCTCTCTGACTCTCGATGTTTTAAATGTGTATTTCTATTGAATCTTTGTGTTTAAAGCTTTAGTTCTTTGTAAGTTATTCCTTTCGTGGTTCTGTGATTTAATTTCATTAGGTGAATCTCTTTTAACCGTGTTCTGGTCTTCTGTCACCTGACTTAAGTTCTTGCATCTGAGCCCTTTGTGTCTGTCTTTCTCCGTGGCCCTAGGACTGAGCAGTTTCCAGCAGAGTGTGGCAATGGACAGGATCCAGCGTATTGTGGGCGTTTTGCAGAAGCCACAGATGGGGTGAGTCCCCCTGGTGTTTTCCTCAGTATTTCATGAAAAAGGAGCTCTTTACAGCCCTATCTTGTTGCCTTGTTCACACCTGATGGCTTCTTAAGTACACGTCTTTCTCACAGGGAGCGTTACCTAGGAACCTTGCTCCAGGTGGAAGGGATGTTGAGGACTTGGTTTCCTCACATAACGGCTCAGAGGTCATCACTCAGAGGTAGTGGCCGGCACACGCGGACCAGGGTAAGAACTTGTCAGCCTGAGGGAGAGGTGGGGCGATGAGAAAATGAAATGAACCTGCAGAAATGGGTTCCTTTGGGTTTCTAAGTCATTTCTCTTTGCCATTAAGTTTCTTTTCACGGGAGGGAATGCCTCACCTTCCTTCGTTATTTGATCCTTATATGGTTTTTGTTCTATTTTGTTTGTGTCACTACAAAGAATTCCTAGGTAGCTTGGTCAGTTAAGTGTATGACTGTTGGTCTCACCTCAGATCATGATCTCAGGGTCATGAGCTTGAGCCCTGTATGGGGCTCCATGCTGGACATGGAGCCTACTTTAAAAAAAAAAAAAAGAGAACTCCATGAAGTTTAATCTTATTCCGTATGTTGCAGCTTCTCTGCTTTCTGCATGGATACAGAAGACTTTTTAAAATACTTTTTAAAAAATGTTCATCTATTTTTGAGAAAGAGCACGTGTGCACACATGTGGGAGAAGGGTGGCCGTGGGACTTCCATCGAGGCAGTGTTGGATAGATTCTTAGACTTAGTGTAGAAGAGACCTATTTTTTTTTTAAGTTTTAATTAATTTATTTTTGGGAGAAAGAGAGAGATAGAAAGCACGGGTGCACGCTTTGGGGAGGGGCAGGCTTCACACTGTCAGCGCAGAGCCCTACGCAGGGCTCAATCTCACAGAGCCATGAGACTGAGACAGAGCCATGAGACCTGAGCTGAAATCAAGTTAGCCACTTAACCAGCAGAGCTCCCTGGGCGTGCCTGGAAGTGACCTATTTTTTGTGCTTTCAAACAACAGTGTGTTTATGGGGTACTCAAATGATGGGAAGGGGAAAGTCTCCTATACATAGTGGACAGTCCTTGTTTTCAATCAACCACAATTACTATTGTTGTGGGAATAGCTCACTTAAAAATAAGCAGAGGGGGCCCTGAGTAGCTCAGTAAGCTAAGCCTCCAGCTTAGGTCATGATCTCACCGTTTGTGAGATGGAGCCCCAAGTCAGGCTCTGTGCAGACAGCGTGGAGCCTCCTTGGGATTCTCTTTTCCTCTCTCTGTCCCTCCCCTGCTTGTGTATGCACACGCTCTCTCTCCTCTCTCAAGATTAAAAAAAAAAAGGGGCGCCTGGGTGGCTTAGTTGGTTAAGCGTCCGACTTTTGCTTAGGTCATGATCTCGCAGTTCGTGGGTTCGGCCCCGCGTCGGGCTCTGTGCTGACTGCCAGGCTCAGAGCCTGGAGCCTGTTTCAGTCTGTGACTCCCTCTCTCTCTGACCCTCCCCTGCTCATGCTGTCTCTCTCTCTCTCTCTTAGAAATAAATAAAAACATTAAAAAAAAAAAGATTAAAAAAAATTAAAAAGATAAGCTGAATTCTTACCTGCATATTTTTAAACAATTTATTAAAGTTTATTCACTTATTTAGAGAGAGTGAGAACATGAGTGGGATAGGACCAGAGAGAGAGGAAGAGAGAACTCCAAGAGGCCTCAACACTATCAGTGCAGAGGCAGACACAAGGCTCGAACTCACGAACTATGAGATCATGACCTGAGCCAAGATTGAGAATCAGACATTTGGGGTGCCTGGGTGGCTCAGTCGTTGAAGCTTCTGACTTCAGCTCAGGTCATGGTCTCACAGTTTGTGTTTGTGAGTGCCGCATGTTGAGTGCCTTTCAAGTGCAACGTCAGGCTCTCTGCTGACAGCTCTGAGCTGGGAGCCTCCTTCAGATCCTGTGTCTCCCTCCGTCTCTCTCTGCTCTTTCCCAACTCACACTCTGTTTCTCTCTCTCTCTCTCTCTCTCAAAAATAGAATAAACTTAAAAAAAAATTTTTTTTTAAAGAGTCAGATACTTAGCCAACTGAGCCACCTAGGTGCCCCATTGCCTGCATATCAGTTTACATTTCTTAAGCAATTCAACCAAGGAAAATTAAAGTTTTAAATATACAAATTGGGAAATGATTCCAATTAAAAATAGACTTGAAAAATAAGTTCTAAAGTGAATTATTTTACAAATAGTGAGACCCTAAGGGAACTGTTTTGTTTTGCCCGCCTGGATGTCCTGTGTTTGATACAGCGTGTGGTACCTAACAGACTTTTGAGTATTTGTCAAGTAAGTTGCGAGTATAATTAGGTTACTAAAACTTTTACTTAATCGTGGCCTGTCAGGAAACGATCTGTTGCCTAAAACAAGGTATGTTTGCCTTGCAGCTCAAGGCCCCAAGGAAAGAAAAGTTGTAGGCAACCAAGTGGAGTTAATCTGAAAGCGCTCTCACATATTTCTTTTTCTCGTGTCCTCCCCCCACCCCCTGCCCTAGCATTTTCCAAGCCACAATTATCCCGCTCCTTCCTCTCCGGCACCTCCCACGGGAAAGATGGACAGGACCCAGTTGGGCCATCTAGTGTTGAAATCAAAGCAGCCTTGGCACCTCCCGGCGTGGCCAGCCATGCACCTCACTTGGACCCACACCACTCCGATTTGCAACCCGCCCCTTGGCTCCCCAGGTAGCCTTTCCCTTAGCCACAGGCCTTTAGGCACCGGAGCCAGCATCGGGGTCCTACTCGTTGGACACCTTGTCGTCACGCCAGCCACTCCAGTTCTGCCTACTACAGCGTCTCCTGTCGTCCCTGGTGATCCCAAGAAACTCCCTGGAGAGGGACCTCATTGCCACAGTTTGCCAGTAACTCTGCCGTCAGACCAGAGCCGTACCCCATCCCATCCTGGTCTCCCCGCCGTGGCCAGAGCCATGACCGTGGGGCCTCTCGCACAGATGAGAAGCCATCCTTCAGGTGCTCCCGATGGCCATTCTCTCAGTCCCTAATCCAGGACTTGAGACTGTGGTTTCTAATTTGTGTAAATATAGGTCTCTCTCATATATATTTTTTACTTCTAATGTGTGCATTTGTGTTGAGGGAAGAGAAAACCTTTTTGATTAAAGACATTTTATACTTAAAACAGTTTGTTGATTGGAGGAAATTTAAACCTTCTGCCTCAAATACCAGTATTTATTCTCTCAGCAGCAGGAAAGACCGGGGATGGAAATGTTTGTGAAAAGCGAAAAGCTCGTTAGAAGTCTGAATGGGGCGAGGGAGGTCCGGTGGGGAGCAAAAGGGACCCTGCTCCTGGCTTCCTAGGGACCAGCCTTGGGACAGTTACACGGTTCAGAATCGGGCTTGTGTTTTCATTTAGTCTCAGAGACTAGTTTGTTTTGTTCGTGTCTCTCACTTTTGAAATCTTCCAGCCGGCCCGGACCAGCAGGTTCTTCTGCTCTGGGATAGCTCTTTGCTTTGATGGGAACTATTGATGCTTGGGGATAAATGCACACATAATCTACTACTGCCTGAGGAGGGACACACAAGCCAGAACAGCCACTGTGGTTGCTAGTTTTGAAGAGGAAGGGGCGCCCTGGAACCATCAGAATGGTGAGTCCGCTCAGACACAGGCCCCATCCTTGTTCCAAAGGCTGCAGCCGCTAAACATATGCGAGACTCAGAAAAGCTGCCCAGGATTATCGGGAGGCCAGAATGAAGGCCATAAGTGTGTCTACATCTACCCTTTCTCTGTGCCACTCTCACTCCTTTGTCCCAGTGACCACCAAAACCATGTCTTCTCCCCTCCTAAGCCTTGGAAGTGCCTCAGACACCTCGATCGTCTTCATTATTCATACTGGCTCCTTAGCATGTTTCTCACAGCTGGTTATCCATCTTTCCCCCATTTCTCAAGTCGTCTGCTATCAGGGAAGAACTGTCTCTTGACTTGAGTTCAGAAAGTGTACCCTCCCGGGGCGCCTGGGTGGCTTAGTCGGTTAAGCGTCCGACTTTCGCTTAGGTCATGATCTCGCGGTTCGTGGGTTCGAGCCCCGCGTCGGGCTCTGTGCTGACTGCCAGCTCAGAGCCTGGAGCCTGTTTCAGAGTCTGTATCTCCCTCTCTCTCTGACCCTCCCCTGCTCACGCTGTCTCTCTCTCTCTCTAGAAATAAATAAAAATTTAAAAAAAAAAAAAAAAGAAAGTGTACCCTCCCTTCTAAGACAAACCACTCCGTTTGTGCTCTTGATTACCTTCTGGGACTTTTGAGGTGTCATTTGTCCCCCTCTTTATCTTGTAACTCCACTTTGTTCTGGAATTATTTATTTCTCCTACAAGTAATATTTACTCCTCCCACTGTGGGGTCAGTCCTCCCCCTTCTGGAAAATGTCTCTTGAGTCTGATTGTCCTCTTTCTCATATTTTCTTTTCTTTTTTTTTTTTTTATAAATATTTTTATTTATTTCTAGGGGAGAGAGAGAGAGAGACAGCCTGAGCAGGGGAGGATCAGAGAGAGAGGGAGATACAGACTCTGAAATAGGCTCCAGGCTCTGAGCTGGCAGTCAGCACAGAACCCGACGCGGGGCTTGAACCCACAAACCGTGAGATCATGACCCAAGCGAAAGTCGGACGCTTAACCGACTAAGCCACCCAGGTGCCCCTCTCATATTTTTTTTTTTTTAAATGTTTTATTTATTTCTAGGAGAGAGAGAGACAGCGTGAGCAGGGGAGGGTCAGAGAGAGAGGGACTGACAGACTCTGAAACAGGCTCCAGGCTCTGAGCTGGCAGTCAGCACAGAGCCCGACGCGGGGCTCGAACCCACGAACCGCGAGACCATGACCTAAGCGAAAGTCCGACGCTTAACTGACTAAGCCACCCAGGTGCCCCGCCCCTCTCATATTTTCTTCAATATCTTAAAAGTTTATTTATTTTTGAGAGAGGGGCAGGAGGGCCAGACAAAGAGGGAGAGAGAATCCCAAACAGGCTCCACACCCAGCACAGAGCCCAATGTGGGGCTCGATCTTATGACCAGGAGATCGTGACCTGGGCCCAAACCAAGAGTCAGATACCCAACTGACTGAGCCTCCCAGGTGCCCCATTTTCTTCATATTTTTGACAGTCCAATCTTTCTGACTCCTGGGGCTCCTGGGTGGCTCAGTCAGTAAAGCATCCAACTTCAGCTCGGGTCATGATCTCATGGTTGGTGGGATCGAGCCCCGCATTGGGGTCTGTGCTGACAGCTCAGAGCCTGGAGCCTGCTTCAGATTCTGTGTCCCCCTCTCTATCTCTGTCGCTCCCCCGCTCACACTCTTTTTCTCTCTCAAAAATAAACAAACATTAAAAAAAATTAATCTCTCCTTAGCCTCCTCAGCTTAGCTACTACTACTCTAGTGCCCCTTCAAGAGTCATCAAGGATCTCACAGAACCAGGAATTCTAAGGTAGTTTCCATCAAATCCATAGCTAGATCCAGGGTCCTTCAGAGGCTGTGCGCCGCCCGCTCTAACAGCATCAGGCACTCCTGAGGCTGCCTCCTGAAACTCCTCGCCCCTGGGTTCCATGGCGGGACACCATCCTAATACTCCTCTTACCTACCTGGCAGCTACTCCCGTATCTCTTCTGCCAGCTCTAGAATGTGGGTGTTCACTCAGGTTAAGTCCTTGATTCTTTTCTCTGACTACATACTTTCATGTAAAGGTTTCATCTTCCATGGCTTTAATTATTGCCTCAACTTTGAAGACTCCTGAAGCCCCGTCTCTAGTCCCAATATTTCCCACAGAGGACATACTGAACGTCTACATTTCTGCTGAACAGTTCTGTTTACATGTTATTAACACCTCAATATTATTGATAATTTCAGCATTTTAGAACCAACAGGTATCACTCAACCCCTCACTTTTTATACAAGGAAACTTAGGTGGCTTGTACAGGACTGCACAATGTGTGGTACAGGATTCTGAGTTTCCAGTCTGGTGCTTTTTCCAGTGGTCACCAATCAAAATACTGTCTTCCCTTTAAAGATGTCCTGTTCTGCCTTTTTATACTCTTCTTCTATTAGCAGTATCTATGCTACCATTGTTTTTCTAGATAACTAAACTTAAAACTTGGTGCCACTCTGTCAACATATCCTTCTTTAAAGTATTTATTTATTGGGGCGCCTGGGTAGTTTAGTCAGTTAAGCGTCCGACTTTTGCTTAGGTCATAATCTCGCAGTTCGTGGGTTCGGGCCCTGCGTCGGGCTCTGTGCTCACTGCCAGCTCAGAGCCTGGAGCCTGTTTCAGAGTCTGTGTCTCCCTCTCTCTCTGACCCTCCCCTGCTCATGCTGTCTCTCTCTCTCTCCTAGAAATAAATAAAAATATTTTAAAAATTTTAAATATTTATTTATTTTGGGACACCTAGGTGGCTTAGTCGGTTAAGCGGCTGACTTCGGCTCAGGTCATGATCTCACGGTTCGTGGGTTTGAACCCCGCGTCAGGCTCTGTGCTGACAGCTAACTCAGAGCCTGGAGCCTGTTTCAGATTCTGTGTCTCCCTCTCTCTCTGGCCCTCCCCTGCTCATGCTGTCTCTCTCTCTCTCTCTCTCAGAAATAAATAAAACATATAAAAAGCTTTAATATTTATTTTGAAAGAGAGTGCAAGTGTGAGTGGGGGAAGGGCAGAGAAAGGGAGAGAGAATCCAACTGCACTGAACTCACCAACCCTGAGATCGTGACCTGAGCTGAAATCAAGAATCAGAAACTTAGTCAAATGAGCCACCTAGGTGCCCCATCACCAAATGCTTTTTATTCTGTATTTGGAATGCCTCTCTCTTTAAAAAAAGTTTATTTATTTTGACAGAGAGAGCGCGCACATGCATGCACCCAAGGGAGAGAGGGGCCAGGGAGGGAGAATCCCAAGCAGGCTCCATGCTGTCAGCACAGAGCCTGATGCTGGGCCTGAAATTAGGAACCATGACATCATGACCTGAGCTGAAATCAAGAGTCAGACACTTAACCGACTAAGCCACCCAGGCGCTCCTTGGAATGTCTCTTAAAATCTATTTTTTCCTATCCATTTCATTGCAACATCTTTGGCCTAAGCCTTAACTATAGCAATAGTCTCTCTTACCTCTAACCCCTTCTTCCTTACCCAGATTCCTTTTTATAGAAGAATGTCTTGAATGTTATTTCCTATTCAAATCCTTCAATGGCTCCTCAGTGCTTGGAGAAGAAAGTTCAAAGCCTTTAGTCAAAGGCTTTTGTTTCTCCTCTGCTCCCCTAATTGATCCCTTTGTTTACTTTTCTATTTGCCCTTGAACACTGTAAGACTTTTTTAGCTCTAAACTCTAATTCATGCTGTTCACCTTGCCCGGCCTTTCTTGCTTCTAAACCCTACCATTTTTTTTTAATGTTTTATTTATTTTTGAGAGACACACAGAGAGAGACAGCGTGAGCAGGAGAGGAACAGAAAGAGAAGGAGACACAGAATCCAAAGACAGGCTCCAGGCTCTGAGCTAGCTATCAGAACAGAGACTGACATGGGGCTCAAAACCACAAACCGTGAGATCATGCCCTGAGCCGAAGGTGGACACTTAATCGACTCAGCCACCCAGGCACCCCAAGGTTTGTTTAATAAATATAAATTCACATCTAAATTTGAAGGGTGGACATGTGATTATAACTGAGCCACCCAGGTGCCCCAACCCTACATTCTTTAAATGACCCACTCAAGACCTTCTCCCAACAATTCTCTCCAATAAACATGGCTGTCTTTGGCCCTTTACTCCCTCAAATGAGATCATGCACTTAAAGTGCCCATACGAGGTTTGGTATATAGCAGATTCTCAAAAATGTTATTTCCCTCTTTATTTTAGAAAGAATTTTATATTTTATCTCATTTGAGTCCCATGACAAATTTTGTGTGATTGAGGGCAGATATTAGCATAGTTGACAAAAGAGACTGAGCATTTAAGAGTCGGGGTACCTGGGTGGCTCAGCCACTTAAGCGTCTGACTCTGGGTTTTTGTCATGGTCTTATGGTTTTGTGGGTTAGAGTACTGACACTGCACTGACAGCTTGGAGCCTGCTTGGGATTCTCTCTCTTTCTCTGCCCTTCTTCCGCTCACACTGCCTCTGTCTCTCTCAAAATAAGTAAGCTTAAAAAAGAAAAGCTAGGAGTCAGCAAGAGCCAATCTGCTAGTAAATGCTTTAGGCTCTGTTCCAACTACCCAAATCTGCCATTGTAACCCAAAGCAGCCATATCTAATATGTAAACTAATGAGCACAACGGTGTTCCAATAAAGTTGTATTTACAAAAATGAGTGGAACCGGATTGACTTATAGACAATACATTGGAAACTAATGGTTTAAGTGGCAGGACATGTGAGTACCAGAATTTGGAAAGAAATCAGATCTCCTCACTTCAAATCCTGTTGCCTATAGAATTTATTTTGCGCTTATAATATGCTAGTTTGTTTTACTATTTATTTTTTCCTGAGCTAAATAAGTGGTTAGTTTGTTTTACTATTTAACTTTCTACCATACTATGTTCCGGTTATCCAAGAGGTACTGGAATGGTATCAAAAACACCTAACAGAGTAGATGTTGACTAAATGTTTATTAATAAGCATAATGATGTCCCAGTCTAGCTCTATTTTGGTTTGAACCTCGCTTCGTTTGAACGAGCCTTTTGTCTTTTGGGAGTTCTATTAGCGTAACTGATGAAGGTGCAACTGTGTGTGTACAGGCGCACGCCTACGTGTTGTAGGGGAAGTACGCAAAAAACCTTATTACACAAGTGGCCGCTTATGTACCTTTCTTTTTTTGAGCCTTTCCCGACTGTTTTCCAGTAGCCCCTAGACCTGAATTTATACGAATAACCGCACATGGATATGTAGGAGTAACATACAAATAAAATAACAGCTGTTTCCAGAAATAAAGGAGATGTTTCTACTACGTCTCACTTGGAGGCAAAGGGACAGAAGTCGACATAAAAGGCTCTTCAATTCAGGGCATTTTTATTTAATGACTTTCTTTTTTTCAATTTTTTTTTTTTTTTTAATTTTTGAGAGAGAGCGAGCGAGAGCGATACAGCGTGAGCAGGAAGGGTCAGACAGAGAGGGAGACACAGAATCTGAAACAGGCTCCAGGCTCTGAGCTACCTGTCAGCACAGAGCCCGACGGGGGGCTCGAACCCCCACGAACCGTGAGATCATGACCTGAGCCGAAATCGGACGCTTAACCGACTGCGCCACCCAGGCGCCCCCAATTCAGGGCACTTGGCAGGCTCAGTCCATGGAACATGCGACTCTATCTCGGGGTTGTGGGTTCCAACCCCACGCTAAGTGTGGAGATGGCTTAAGAATAAAATCTTAAAAAAAAAAAAGTCTTCGATTCTAAAACCTGCAGGTGTTTCCTGATTCTTCATTTCGTAAGTTTACTTTATTTAGTGAAACGCCTGGGCAGAAACGCATCATAGGAAACACATGGTTTGTTCATTTCTTCTCCTTAGTTTTTAAACGGATGAGGGGTTTGAAGCTGGTTTTTTTCCTCCGGAGCGCAGATCTCAAAGAATCTGTGTCCATAATCTGTGTCCTTTGAGAAAACAGGAAGCGTGCTCAGGAAGTTTTGCCTACTTCTCTCATTTTTCTTCCAGAAAAAGAAATGGCTTACATATCTAGGACAGGCTGGATAGGATTTAGGAATGGCGCTCACCTCAAACACTGAGGGCGGAGCCGCCGAGGAACCAGGTTTGCGGGGACTTCAAGGCCACGAGCACAGTGCTCTGTCAGGTGTAGAATCCGGGGCGGAGGCGTGAGGGGAAGCCGTCCACTCCGCCGGAAACAATGTTGCCATGGTTTCCACACAGGTGTTCGGTTCTGCTTTCCCCGCCCCTCCTTCCAGCTGGGACTTCTTTGCGCGGCGCGGGAGATGACGTATTTCCGCTTCCAGCCGCCACAGAGGCGCCCCGCGGCAGGTTCCGGAGGGCGTGGGGTGAGGAGCCGTGGTCGGGCCTGTGGAGAGCAGGGCGGGGATGGCGCGGGGGGCACCTGCGCGGGGTTGTAGCTCTTTCTAAAGGCCGAGGCAGCCTGCGTTGCCAGCTCTCACCCCAGACGCTCCTGGGGCGGAGAACGATACGTGGAGGTACGCCGCGGCTCCCGGTCCTCCCGTGCCCCGCCGCGACGCCTTTGTGGTGACCCCCTGCCGCCACTTCTTACGTAGGCTAGGGTATATTGGCAGAGAGGACCGGGCAGTCTTTATAATGATTCACGTATGCTCTCTAGATAGGAAGACCACGTGCCCAGTGTCCTTGTCCCTGGAGAAGGATGTTGTTTTTCCAGAGCCTGAGTAAGCCACGCGGGACAGTGGGCATGCTGCTGTGTTTCTTTTCTTCTTCTTTTTTTTTTTTTAACCTGGTTTCTGTACTTTCCTCTCCCTTTCAACATTACCCTTTAGATTGAAGATTTAAATCCCAAGGTCATGGCAAGACATCTGAAGTTCATTGCCAGGACTGTGATGGTACAGGAAGGAAACGTGGAAGGGGCATACAGGACTCTAAACAGGTAACCAGAATCATGCCTCGACCAGCTCTCTTGGGAGGTGCCATGGTTATTTTCTCCCTTTTCAGCCCTTTAGTTTTTTTTATCGTAAAGATCGAGTTTCTCCCAAAACCTAACTGTATGAAGTTTGTTTTTATTTTTTATTAAAAAAAATTTTTTTTAATATTTCTGAGAGAGACAGCATGAGCAGGGGAGGATCAGAGAAAGAGGGAGTCGCAGAATCTGAAACAGGCTCCAGGTTCTGAGCTAGGTGTCAACACAGAGCCCGATGTAGGGCTCGAACCCACGAACCATGAGATCATGACCTGAGCCGAAGCCTGACACTTAACCGACTGAGCACCCAGGCACCCCTGAAGTTTGTTTATACATAGCCTGAATGCTCTCCCCAAGACTTAAGGCACCCAAAGGGAAAATGAAGATATAAAGTCGTTGGGAGGCAGGAATGTAGTGCATGATAAATAGAAAGCCGAGGGAGGGATTGGCGTAGGACAAGGCTAATGGAAAGACAAATTCAGGTTTGGGATCTTGGAGAAGCAAGGAAGTTAACGGAAAAGTGTTACAGTTTAGAGGAAGGTTACAGCCTAATCAGAAACATACAAGTGAAAATGAACTGGGTGTAGAGGAGCTGTATTGATAGATTTTGAATGTACATCAAGAGATTTAGAATGGCTGTTAATGAAGAATGTCTTTCCATCTTACTCAAAGCAATAGTTCCTTAGTCTTCCCCTGTCATTGGTTGTCAGGCTTTTGACTTTCTGGCTTGCTTCGTCATTTTCTTTCCCTAGTGTGAAACAGTTGGGAGAAACAAGTGCTTGTTGAGTTGAATTATCAAAGAATTTTATGGGGAAGCCTGGGTGGCTCTGTTGATTAAGGATCCGGCTCTTGGTTTTGGCTCAGGTCATGATCTCACTGTTTGTGGGTTCGAGTCCAGAGCCGGGCTCCTAACTGACAGTGTGGAGCCTGCTTGGGATCCTCTCTCTCCCTCTCTCTCTCTCTGTCTTTCTCTGCCCCTCTCTGCCCTTCCCCTGCTCACATTCTCTCTCTCAAATAAATCAACTTAAAAGCTAATAAAATCAAGTAAGTAAAAAAATTGTATGAAGGAGATCTTAAGTGATTATATGAGTTGGGCTTCTGCCGTAAAGCCAGTAAGGTGGCTTTATTTCACAAGTAAGGGAAGGTTAGGACATTTTAATTATGTTCCTTGAGTCCCACAATTATCAAGTGGTAGAGAGGAGTGCAAAATACACCTTTTTCATGCAGGGTTCTTTATGTCACTAGATTGTTTACTACTTCCTCTGGAAAAATAAACACCTATTGCAGTCATTTTCCAGTTAAGAATCTTTATTTGATTGGGTTTATTAGTGGGGTTTTGGGGGACAGAGAGGGTAAATGAAAGATGATCTAGTTCTTAGCAAAGAGTTTCAGGTGTGGAAGGTTGGAGGGCAGAAGACCGTAGTAAATGAGGACGAAGCTGCTGTCAAGCTGTGTAATTGAGAAGAATTTGCAGGCTTAAGATGGGTGGTGCGGCTTTTAATAGGCTCTGGTCTTAGGTCAGCCCCACTACTCCATTCTGTGTTTGTGCATACCCAGTCCTGTCCCTGCGCAGAGCTGTTTCCTAAAGGCACTCCGTTAAGTACTGGATGGTAAGATGCCCTATATTACTTTTTTTTTTCCCCGTGGCTCCTCCTTCCCAGCTCTTTCCTGTTTTAGACCTAGTAGCACATCTGTGAGAGGGTCGAGATGTCTAATGACCTCATATGTTGACCTTATTTATTTCTGCCCTTAAAGTAGAAGCACAAAATGAATGTCTTTATAGACTCAGTAGTGAATTAACTAGTGAGATGAAATGCTGACTTTGGGAAAAGTCTTACAGATTCCTTCACCCTTTTTCTGACCTTTCTCTGTAAGTCTGCGATTTATTTTGGTAGATTTAGATTGGTCTGTTAGCCAGGGCGATTGAGATGTTTATATCATTGAAGGATGTCAAAGGGCAGCTGTTACTTGATGGTAAAACAGATTTCCAAAGGCTCAACTTTAGCTCTCCTAACCTCCGCTGTTCCTAAAGTGCAAATAACACAAAAGCAAAAATTTGACTTTTTAAAGAAATTAGCTGCTTTGGGGGTGCCTAGGTGGCTCAGTCAGTTAAGCATCCGACTCTTGATGATTGAGCCCTGCCTTGGGCTCTGTGTTGACAGCACGGAGTCTGCTTGGGACTCTTTCTCTCCCTCCTCTGTCCCTCCCCTGCTTGCTCTCACACACTCTCTCTTAAAATAAACAAACAAACTTAAAGCCTAGGTAGGCATTATGTGTTTGCTGTTAACCAAAGTTGGAAGTCATTGTAAGGAAATTTTTACTCTTCGGGTTTTGCTTTGTGGGTGATTTGTTTATTTTGAATGATTGAGAGTTTGCTTTACAAATTTGTTTTCATTTCCATCTGTCCCTTCTCCCCCCCTCTCTTTTTTCTTTTTTTTTTTTTTCTTTTTTTTGAGAAAGAGGGAGAGAGACACAGAGTATGAGCAGGTGAGGGGCAGAGAGAGGAGACACAGAATCCGCAGCAGGCTCCAGGCTCCGAGCAGTCAGCACAGAGCCTGATGTAAGGCTCGAACCCATGAACCACAAGATCGTGACCTGAGCTGAAGTCCAATGCTTAACCCACTGAGCCACGAGACGCCCGTCTTTAAGATTCTCTTTTTGTGCTGGGGCACCTGGGTGGCTTAGTCGGTTAAGTGTCCGACTTTCACTTAGGTCATGATCTCGCGGTTCGTGGGTTCAAGCCCCGCGTCAGGCTCTGTGCTGACTGCCAGCTCAGAGCCTGGAGCCTGTTCCAGTCTGTGACTCCCTCTCTCTCTGACCCTCCTCTGCTCACGCTGTCTCTCTCTCTCTCTCTCCTAAAAAAAATAAATAAAACATTAAAAAAAATGAAAAGATTCTCTTTTTGTAGGTGAATGGCAATTCATACACCTGGGTGGAAGATGCTGGGTTGGGGCAAGTTTTACAGTAGCGACTTTTTTTCTTTTAAGGGATGTGTATTTTTTAAAAAATGTTTCTTTTTGAGAGAGTGTGAGTAGGGAAGGGGCAGAGAGAGGACACAAAGCAGGCTCCGCGTTGACAACAGTGAGCCTGATATGATGTTTGAACTCATGAACTATGAGATCTGAGCCAGAGTTGGAGGCTTAACCAGCTGAGTCACCCAGGCACCCCTACAGTAGTGATTTTAATAGTCTTTGGAGAAGATACTTATTTTGTCAATTTGCATTCAGTCTTTAGGAAGCCACATTTCTATTCCTTTTAATCTTGGAGTGTTAGATATATATACCATAAATTGTATAGCTTCAGGTGGAAAATGAACAAATATCTTTTTCTTAGAACAGTTTTCTGGGCAAGGACTTTTTTTTTTTTTAATCTTTATTTTTGAGAGACAGAGAGAGAACATGAGTGGGGGAGGGTCAGAGAGAGAGGGAGACACAGAATCTGATGCAGGCTCCAGGCTCCACACTGTCAGCACAGAGCCTGACATGGGGCTCGAACTCCCAAACCGTGAGATTGTGTGGCCTGAGCTGAAGTCAGATGCCTAACCAACTGAGCCACCCAGGCGTCCCCAGGCAAGGACTTTAAAGCATGAAAACATGAGCCAGCGGGTTCTGGAGTATCCCAGTCTTCTGTCTGTCAAACACAGTGGTTTTTGGTGCACGTTTTTTTTTTCCTGCTTTTTCCTAATGTCCTCTCTCTGGCCACCTTTTCTGTGTATCTGCCTTATATCCCAGGCTTCTCCTTCTCTCTCAGCTTTCTGATGTTTGGTAGTCTAAAAATTCGTTGTATGTTCTGTGGTCGAATTACAACAGTAGGTAGGAGACCCCAGATGAGATGAGAGGGAGGCGGTGAAAGCTGTGGCATGCTTGGAGCATAAAGGTAGGCTTACACAGGAAACAGCCTGTGTGTCCGCCCAGCAAGGCCACCACAAAATAAGCTCTGGGATGAGGAGATGGAGTGGGGGTTGCTAGGAAACCCTGCATGATCAGCTGGCTCTCCCTGAGTCAAGGAAAGGCAAGCACACTGGAGTGTGCCCAGTTAGCCCCTACTCCTGGTTTGCCAGGAAGCTTCTGGGCCCATTGAGTCCTCGCACCTACACGTTATCCTGACGTGGGCCGGCTGCACTGACATGTGAGTTTGCTGCTCCCAACCTCCCCCAGCCCAGGCAGCTCAGCTACTTTTACATAATCTGATGAATTCCACTAAAATTGGCAGTTGATTTCTCCTTCAGTGTTAGGTTGCCAGGTGCCTGAACTCTCAGCTGATCTCTTTAAAGCTTTTGGCCTGCTAGTCCTTGAACTACCTTTGGAAGCAGAAGTAACATCCTCATGAGTAACACCCTTTCTGTTTATGAGTTTGACAGAACTCTTCCTATATCCCTTTTTATTAATAATGAGTTAAGTAGGGGCGCCTGGGTGGCTTGGTTGGTTGGGCGTCTGACTTCAGCTCAGGTTATGATCTCACAGTTTGTGGGTTTGAGCCTCGTGTTGGGCACTGTGCTGACAGCTCAGAGCCTGGGGCCTGCTTCGGATTCTGTGTCTCCTCCTCTCTCTGTCCCTCCCCTGCTCACACTCATTTTTTAAATAATGAGTAGATGCCCCTACTGTAGGGACTCTGGAGCTTTTGATGGTGATCCATGCTTTTTTAAGATAACCGAAAATATCAGGGTAAGAGTTAGCTAGAGTAGTTAGAACCATCCAGGGAATACTGCTTGGCAATGGTGTTATCATTTTGTGGGGGGCCGTGATTTTTTCATTTTCTCCCTTCCTCCACTTTTAGATCCTTCTGTTACTTTTTTCTTTTTTACCTGACCACATAGGCATTTACTTGGTAAGATGATCACTTCTGTTTCAAACCCTTTGAAACTCCAGTAGGATACCTGATTATGTGTCTCTCTCCGCCTCTTGCAGATTTCTGTCCTCCTGCTTTTACACTGTCTTTGTCATTTCAATAGAATTTTCTTACAGTAAAGTCATATCTGAGGCCCCTGGATTCTTTTGTTTGTTTGTTTTAATGTTTACTTATTCAGCACAGAGCCCGACATGGAGCCTGAACCCCCGAACTGCGAGATGGTTAACTGAGCCCAAGTCAGGGACTCAATCAACTGAGCCACCCAGGCACCCCTGGGGTCCCTGGGTTGTTTTTTGTTGTTGTTTTTGTTTTTTTTAGTTAATTTATCTTTTTGAGAGAGAGCGTGAGTGGGGGAGGGGCAGAGAGAGAGGGAGACACAGAATCTGAAGCAGGCTCCAAGCTGTCAGCACAGAGCCCACCCAACACGGGGCTCAAACTCATTAACTGTGAGGTCATGATCTGAGCCAAAGTTGGTCGCTTAACTGGCTGATGGTCCCTGTTTTTTTAATCATCTCTCCTCAAACTCAGTCTCTGTGTCCTTTTTATAATTTATATCTGATCTTTTTTTTCCCCCCTGAGACTTTTTTCTGTTGTTTCTGTAGTATACTAGACCAGTCCAAAAAATGGCCTTCATTAGACAGCAGTAAACAAGATCTAGATGGAAGTCCCTGCTTAGATGCTGGGCCATCCCTTTCCCTCAGTGTGCCATGTCTTCCTGGCTTCCGTCCTTTTATTCTAATTAAGGAGCCTCACCCAGCCCTTTTCTTCCACATGGTCTCCTTTGCCTGTAGGCCCCACAATAATTTGTCTCCTGAACCTTGGTGGGTTTTGTTTGAGAAGCAGAAAGCTGTTGTAGAACATTGCACTTAAGATCTGGACTCTACTTCTAGCTCCATTTTGTGATAATGGGCAGGTCAGTCTCCCTCAACTTCTGTTGCCTGAAGATGACATTATCTGCTTAATTTTATAGGATTGTATTAGGATCATGGATGTGAAAATGCTATCTAAACTGTAATGTTACATCCTAGGAACAGTAATGTTATTGAGGCTTTCTAGGCTGTTATACACGTGCTTAATCCCTTGAGCTGTGGACATTTGTCAGTCACCCAGAGGATTCTTTTTTTTTTTTTTTTTAAGTTTATTCCGAGAGAACATGTGCACAACATGTGGGGCACGGGGATAGAGAGAGAGAGAGAGAAGTCTGAGCAGTCTTTGCACTCTCAGTGCTGAGTCCCACGTGGGGCTCGAACTGACAAACCGTGAGATCATGACCTGGGGTGAGATCAAGAGTCACTGTCTCGTGAATTTGAGCCCCATGTCGGGCTCTGTGCTGACTGCCGGCTCGGAGGTGGGAGCCTGCTTCAGATTGTGTCTCCCTCTCTCTGCCCCTCCCCCGTTCATGATCTGTATCTTGCTCTCTCAAAAATAAACATTTAAAATTTTTTATTTTTGGGGGCGCCTGGGTGGCTTAGTTGTGCATCCAACTTCAGCTCAGGTCATGATCTCATGGTTTGTGGTTTTGAGCCCCACATCGGGCTCTGTGCTGACTGCTGGCTCGGAGCCTGGGGCCTATTTCGGATTCTGTGTCTCCCTCTCTCTCTGGCCCTCCCCTGCTCAGTTTCTCTCTCAGAAATAAATAAAACTTTAAAAATATTTTTTACTTTTATTTTTTAATTAATTAGAAAGCCAGGGGTGCTTGGCTGGTTCAGTTGGAGGAGCATGTGACTTTTGATCTCGGCTGTGAGTTCAAGCCCCACATTGGGTGTCAAGATTACCTGATAACAAAATTTTTTAAAAACTTAGAAAATAAATAAAAATTGAAAATATAGAGCATGGTTAAATGTAATCCTGTCTGATCAGTTCTTTAAAAGAGGCATTAACTGTGATCTGGCATTGGTTCTCCCCAGACCATTAGCAGAAGCATCCATCACCTGGGAACCTACTAGAATGCAAATTCTTGGGCCCTGCCCTAGATCTATGGAATCAGGAACTAGAGGTGACACAGCAGTCTGTTGTGGGAGTTTCCCGTGTGATTGCCGACTGTTAAAGTTGAGGACCCCTGTGCTTTGGGGACAGAGGGAAGAAGTGATCACACTATTGTATCTTGTGTAATTGTCTTCTCTGTTAGACTGTAGGGGTAGGGAACCATCTCCACGTTTGTTTTCTATCCTTAGCATTTGACACAGTGTTTGGTGCCAATTTGGGATTCCATGAAAATTGATTAAATGACCAGTTAGAAGCTTAGTTCTGTAGTCCAGGCACAAGATGATAAGGGCAATAGTTAGAGCTGTGGCCATAGGAAAGGAGAGAAGTAAGAGATCTAAGAACTATTTTAGGTTATAGAATTTATAGGCTATGGTAACTGTGGATGTAGGAAGTAAAAAGAAGGCCTAGTCCAGGAACATGGTGAGATTTTTAGCTTGACTAACTGCTGATGTCATTAACACTACAGATTTTAGGAGACCGTAGCTTTGGTCTGTGTAGGTTTTGAGGCAATTGGAAATAACAGTCTAGCTCTAAGGTAAGTTTGGGTCTAGAATTAAAAAGTCAACAGCGTCTGCATCAGTGGAGGCTTCACATTAGAATTACCTGGCAGGCTTTCAGAACATTTCCAATGCATAACCCCACTCTACACCAATTAAATCAGAATCTCTGGGGGCACCTGGGTGGCTCAGTTGGTTGCCCATCAGATTTCAGCTAAGGTCATGATCCCATGGTTTTGTGAGTTTGAGCCCCGCGTCAGGCTCTGTACTAACAGACCCTGGAACCTGCTTCAGATCCCGTGTCTCCCTCTCTCTTTGCCCTACCCTGCTCATGCTCTGTCTCTCTGTCTCTCTCTCTCTTTCAAAAATAATAAAAGCATTTAAAAAAATCTGAGAAATGGTGCCCAGGAATCAGTACTTTTTAGTTTTTTAATTTTTTTAATGTTTTATTTCTGAGAGAGAGAGACAGCGTCAGCAGGGGAGGTCAGAGAGAGAGGGAAATACAGAATCTGAAACCGGCTCCAGGTTCTGAGCTGCCAGCACAGAGACTAACGTGGGGCTCGAACCTACGAACTATGAGATAATGACGTGAGCTGAAGTCGGATGCTAAACTGACTGAGCCACCCAGGTGCCCCGATTCAGTACTTTTTAAAAAAACCTTTTAGGGGATGACTCCATTGTGCACCAGGGCTCACTGGGAAAGGTTAAGGAGGTCACAAACAGCCAGAAAGACGGAGGTTTTCAGTAAGAATCTGGAGGGATGCCAACCATTAAGAGTAAATTGAGGAAGGAAGCCAGCAAAGAAGGCACTTTGTGGGCTAGGATATGGAGTCTTGGTGCCCTATGATTCAAATGTTTGGATCTACATGATTCTGGGCATGATGTACGTTTCCAGTAGAACCTGAATTATCTGCTTCTCCTGCCTCTGGGCATTTGCAGCCATTCCCTTGCCTCACATTTCCCTTCTACTAACATCTAGACAAACTGACACATTTCCCTTCTACTAACATCTAGACAAACTGACTATACAAATAGGATTTTCTAGTAGCCTATAAATCACTCTTGATATTCAACAACAGGAGCCTGGGAGAGAATCCCATAGTACAGTGGTGCACAGGTCTATTCACATTGGTAATTTACCCAAAGCTCACATATTTTCAAGTTCATGTTTTAATCTGTTGTTTTCTTGGGCTTTGTGGTATAACACAGTAGCAAAAAATAAGGTTTCCTGCTGGGCAGAAGTAGTTGGTGGTTTCTCTTATTTTGATTTCCTTTTTCCTCTACCGCCCCCCCATCCCCCACTTTCACTTAACCCCCTTATCTCCGATTGTGTTTGTGACTGACTTTTTACCTGTGATGAAAGGCCAGGGCGAGCAGGAAGGGGGCCATGTAAATAGTGCCGGGAACGGAGGACAACACCGGCAGGTGGCTCCAGAGCTCCCTGGGACCAACTGGTGATGGGTTGAGAGGAAGCAACAAGTTACAGATGCGAGAGCCACAGCTCTCGGGCCCAGGGGTGCGCAGTTTATGGAATAAGCTCAGTGTCTTTGTGGGAGAACAGGGTGGAGGTGAGGGCTTGAGTTAGATATGTTTTCAATCCAACAAGAGGAGCTGCATTGGAAGGAATTGGGTGGGCTGCAGAAAGCAGACTGAGCTCGATTTTATGGACCCTTAAAGATTAATAAAACATTGTCTTACTAATAAAACAAAATCTGTCTTCAGAGATTGACAGTCTAATGAGGGAGATGTTTGTATGAATAAATGGTAGAATGAAATACCGCTAAATAGGTATATAATAAATGATATTCTCTAAGAAGATGAGAAACGTTTTTGGAGAGGTGGCATGTAGGTTTGGCATGAAAAAGATGAGGAAAATTTCACTGAGAAGGTTGGCAACTGGAGGCACCTGGGTGGCTCAGTCGGTTAAGCATCCGACTTCGGCTCAGATCATCTCACGGTCTATGGGTTCAAGCCCCATGTCGGGCTCTGTGCTGACAGCATGGGACCTGAAGCCCGTTTCAGATTCTGTGTCTCCCTCTCTCTGTCCTTCCCTCATTCATGCACGCTCATGGGCGCGCTCTCTCTCAAAAATAAACAAACATTGAAAAAAAATTTTAGAAGGCTGGCAGCTGGAAGTAAGGGTGGAATTCTAAGCTGAGAACTCAGCATGACTAAAGACTTGGTATCAGAGTGTGTTCAGGGAGCAGGCAGTAATGTAGTGTGGTTGGAGCACCGGTAGGTAGGACATGAGTAAAGCTGTTACTTAGTGTTGCCATTGTATCACTGATGTTATCATTGAGCCTCTTTGTTCCTTAAGTAGCCCCACGATAGGAGGCCTCCAGACTTCAGCTGTACCAGTTAACAATAGGATGGGATGGCCAAGTAGGAGTCACACCTTGTGATTTGTTTTTCCAGCTACAAAGGACTTACCCTGTCTGAAGATTCTGAAATTATCCCTTGGTTGGGAATCATTGTCATAAAGAGCCACTGTTCTTTAACTTTTTCTTTTTTTTTTTTTTTAAGTCAATTTATTTTGAGAGAGAGAGAGAATGTGAGTGGGGAGGAGTCAGACAGAGAGGGAGAAAGAGAATCCCAAGCAAGGTTCCGCACTGTTAGCCTGCTATAGGGTTCAAACTCACAAACCATGAGATCATGACCTGAGCTGAAACCAGGAGTCTGCTCCTTAACTCACTGGGCTACCCAGGTGCCCCCAGAGCCACTGTTCTTACAGGGACTATGTCACATCCCTCAGGTGTGCTGTGGTGAAAAAAAGGTTGAGAACATGACCCTGACCATAAATTCCCCAAGGGCAAGGACTAAGTAATTAATTACTTTTTTATTACCCACAAATTCCTGTTTGGGGCCTCTATAAGGAGGCAGTTAATGCTATTTCATGGAATTTTTATAGACACCAGTTGTTTGGTCGGTTGGCTTCTGGCCATCTGTGAAATTCGAATGAACCCAGGTTTCTAACTCCTCTGCCTGCTCTCATACAGAATCCTCACCATGGATGGTCTCATTGAGGACATTAAGCGACGGCGGTACTATGAAAAGCCTTGTCGCCGACGACAGAGGGAAAGCTATGAAACCTGCCGGCGGATCTACAACATGGAAATGGCTCGCAAGATCAACTTCTTGATGCGAAAGAATAGGGCGGACCCATGGCAGGGCTGCTGAGGCCTGTGGGTAGTAGGCCCAGTAAGAAGCTCCCTATCCAGCTGTCCCCTTCCTATCTCAAAGCCCATTTGTTCTTATCTTTTTTTTAATAATAATAAACTCAATCACATATATGCAAGAAGACCTGCCTATACAGAAGCAATCCCATAGTTACCAGTGGACCCTCTCTTTTATCAAGTGAAAGAGAAACTGAGTCAAAAAGTAGTCTAAAAGTAGAATGGTGCTAACCAAGGGCTGGTTGGGAGTGGGGAACAGGGAATTATTGTTTAATGGGTACAGAATTTCAGATGGGGATGCTGGAAAAGTTCCAGAGACAGATGGTGGTGATACTTACACAACAATGTGAATGTACTTCATGCCACTGAACTGTACGCTTAAATGGTTAAAATGGCAAACTTGTGTATGTTTAGCTATAATAAATTTTTAAGTAGTCTAGGAGAGATGAGGAGCTTTTCTGAAATGTGGAGAAATAGATCTATAATTTCCTACCCAATTCTTATAAAACCCAAATCAAGACATTATTGGAAAAGCACCTGTTACTCTTCACTGAACTGTCCCTTCCTCCCAACTATTAGAGGAAGCGTGTACATATTTGGAATAAATTTTGCTACTGAAACATCCATCCACCAGACTAGAGTGTGGAATCCTTGCCCAGAGGAATCCTTAAGATAAATCTAACATACATTCCTGTTTCTGTCTTTCCCCTAGTTTTTCTAAAGGAGGCTAGTGAAGGGATAGTGGAGAAAAATTAAAGCAGTAGGTGGATGGTAGAAAAGAGGGAGAGTGTTAAGAGGTATAAGGGCATAGAGCCAGAAATATCTACAGCAGGGATTCTCCAAGTGTGGTCTTTGGATCAACAGATTGTCTTTGGACTTTGTGAATTGGAAATTGGGGTTAGAGCTTAGTAATCTATTTTTTTTTTCCTCAGTAATCTATTTTTAACAAGCCCTGCAGGTGATTCTGATGCCTGCTAAAGTTGGAGAACCACTACCCGACACTACTCATAGTTTCCAGGCAGAGATCTCCACTATCACCCCTACTTCTGTTCACCTCACATTCTTGGGTATGTGATCACTGTAGGAAGACTAGCTGCTCTGCATCCTTTCCTGCTGTCTGTTTTCTTTGGCCTTGGTCCCCCATAGCCATGCTGCTAGAATGAGAGTTGGTGCCAACCCCTATAGGAGAAACCCAGTAGGTAGGTGGAGCAGCTAGCCCACTTCTCACCCAGTCTCCAGCCCTCTATGGGGGTTTAAAAAGGAAGGAAAGCAGTCCCCTGCTTCTCCAGATTACTGGTGTTCAAACATTGCCCCCTTGTGGTATAGCAGCATGAAATCACATTTCTATAGTCTTAATTTTAGTCTTTTATCCCTTTCACAATTACCATACTTACTGACTAGGCAGGCCTGCACAAGATCTGCTGGGGCCACTGTTCCTTGCCTTTCAAGGCTTCACCATCTTCCCCTCATCAGTAAGGCCTGTGGGGAATAAAGCATAGAAGTAGCTTAGACCAGGTTTGGTCCTCACCCTCAGGAAACTTAACACTGGTTGGAGAAATTCTTTAAAAAAATTATTTTTTAATGTTTTATTTATTTCTGAGAGAGCCAGCGTGAGCAGGGGAAGGTCAGAGAGAGAGAGAGGGAGACACAGAATCTGAAATAGGCTCCCGGCTCTGAGCTGGCTGTCAGCACAGAGCCCGATGTGGGGCTCGAGCCCATGAACGGTGAGATCATGACCTGAGCCGAAGTTGGGGTTCAACTGACTGAGCCACCCAGGCACCCCTGGAGAAATTCTTTAAAGACTGTGTTCAGTTTTGTTGTTTTTGTACAGCCTCATTTTCAAGTTAGACATTGATAACTTCTGAATTGCTTTTCAGTCCCTGAATTTGGTCTTAAATATACCACCTCTGAGTGATTTTGAGCCATGGCATTGTTTTACCTCCTGCCAATTGCTGTTGCTAAAGAATAAAGGCCTGGCCTTGGCCAAGATGGAAGGGTGTGTTTGTCATCGTAGAGCCAGACCTGTTACTTGGTGGCATTCCTCTGAGGTTACAGTTGCTTCTGAGCTCCCCCCAAAATGTCAAGGGGTTGCCAAGATCTGGAATTTCCTTCATCTCTGAAGTTCTCCTCTCTGCTTGTTCTAGTCATTCATCCTGACCATTGTCTGTCCCCCAGAGCAATGAACAGTGAGGTTTTGGCAGACAGCCCATTGAAAGGTCTCATGGAAACAGGGTAACCGGCCGGCTGCCTGAATTCTGGTCATTTTGTGCCATCATAGCAGGGAGAAAGACCTCTCTGTTCTGAGAAGCTAGAAGATACTTCATGGTCACACAATAAGTAGAAAATTCCTGAATCATTTTGTCCCTATTGGGTTTAGGAGGGGTGATTTGGCATTTACCCAGTTACAAAGTGGGAGATGTAATAAGTACTCTCCTGATCATAAGGCATCTGTGACATTTCCTAGATGTCCCCTGGACTTCCTCTGGCAGGTTGGTCCTAATCAATTTAGGAGTCAATGTTTGGTACTCTGGAAAAAGGAACCCATTTAAAATTGGGACTCTTTTTGTTGTGTAACTCGGACATTGTACTTTAAAGGGTTCAGAAGTGCACTGAGGATGAAATGAGAGTTTCCCTATCTGTTGGCTGCAAACATTGCAGAATAATAACTCATTGAATACTAACAAAGTAATAATGGAGTGATGTGTTCAGTGTAAGTAATTGAAAGGAAAATGTTGGAGCTCCCACTATGTACCAATTATCTTACATATGTAGTTTTTTACTTAGATCTGGATTTGATCATGATCTTGGCAAGTTACTTAACATAAAATCTAGTTCTCCCTGTAAAATGAGAATAATTGAATATACAGGTTTTTGGTGAGAATTTAATGAGCTCATGCATTTCAAATACTCAGCATGGTATCTGGCGTGTAGAACTCAATAAATGTTAGCAGTAATCCCTCAGTTGTGCCAGACAGAAGCCTGATCATTGATTCCTCCTCCACACTCAACCATGTCTACCCACACTCAAAACATCCCTGTTTTGAGGACTAAGTGCCACAAGCCTAGTCCCAGCTGTCATTACTCTTCTGAATTATAACAATTCTTTAACTGTTATGCATCAGTGTCGCCTGGCCTTCAGTCCCTCCACCCTTAGGTCAGGATGATTCTTCAAAAATGCAGCCTTGATCATTTCACTTTCCTGCGTAAGTAGGTAATTGGTTCCCTGTGTTTTCAAGATAAAGTCCAAACTACTAGCATGGCATTTTAAGTCCCTTTGTGACCGAGTCATGCTTTTCAGGTTAGGCACTTGATGCCCTCAGATGACTTCTGGGGTGTGCTGTTTTTTCGACCTCCCTGTGTGCCAGCTCTCCATTTCAGATGTTCTCCAAGATAACTTCCCTGATCTCTTTACCAACTTGTCTTCTATTCTCTTGAATTTATCTTCATAAGCTTACTTCTGTAATAGTTTATTTCTATAACTTTTGATTTATGGCTTATTTGCCTTTCTCCCTCCATTACATTTTTAGTTACTTGGGGGTTGGGTCTTTGTTGTTGGGTTTTTTTGAACCAGTATATGCCTAGTATAATGCCCAGCACTTAAATGCTCTCTCTCTCTATATATATATATATTTTATATTTTTTCTTTATATATATAAAGGTATATATAAAGATATATTCTTTATATATATATATATATAAAGATGTTTTAAAAGTAATCTTGGGGCGCCTGGGTGGCTCAGTTGGTTGAGCGTCCGACTACGGCTCAGGTCATGATCTCGTGGTTCGTGGGTTCAAGCCCCATGTCGGGCTCTGTGCTGACAGCTCAGAGCCTGGAGCCTGTTTTGGATTCTGTGTCTCCTTATCTCTCTGACCCTCCCCTGCTCATGCTGTCTCTCTCTCAGAAATAAATAAAACATTGAAAAAATATTTTAAAAAATAAAAGTAATCTTTACATCAGGGGTGAGGCTTGAACTTACAAGCCCAAGATCAAGAGTTGCACACTACCAACTGAGCCAGGCAGGCATCCAGGGTTCCAATTTCCCTATATCCTCACCAATACTTGTTATTTTCTGTTTTGTTTTTTAAATGTGTTCGCTAGTAGTCATTCACTAGTGTGAGGTGATACCTCATTGGGGTTTTTTTTTTTCCTTGTGGGTTTGGATTTGCTTTTCTCTGATGATGTTGAACATCTTTTCATGTGTTTACTGGCCATTTGTAGATCTTCTCTGCAGATATGTGTATTCAAGTCCTTCACCGGTTTTTGAATCAGTTTGGTTTTTCTGGTTGTTGAGTTAAAGGAGTTCTTTATATACTCTGGATATTAATCACTTATCATATAGATGACTCATGTTTCCTCCCATTGTGTGGATTGTCTCATCACTCTCTTGATAGTGTCCTTTGATGGACAAAAGTTTTATATTTGATGAACTTCAGTTTATCTATTTTTTGTTGTTGCATGTGTTTTTGATATCGTAGCCAAGAAATCATTGCCCAATTCAATGTCTGGAATTTTCCCTGTTTTCTTCAAAGAGTGTTACAGTTTTTGTCCTTAACTTTAGGTCTTTAATCCATTTTGTGTTGATTTTTTTTTAATTTTTTTAATTTTTATTTATTTCTAGGAGAGAGATAGACAGCATGAACAGGGGAGGGTCAGAGAGAGAGGGAGACACAGACTCTGAAACAGGTTCCAGGCTCTGAGCTGGCAGTCAGCACAGAGCCCGATGCGGGGCTCGAACCCACGAACCGCGAGATCATGACCTAAGCGAAAGTCGGACGCTTAACGGACTAGGCCACCCAGGCGCCCCTTGTGTTGATTTTTTAATATGATGTGAAGGAGTCCAACTGTATTCTGTGCATGTGGATACTCATTTTGTTCTGTGCCATTTGTTGAATAGACTGTCCTTTCCCCATTGAATAATCTTGGCACCCTTGTTAAAAATCACCTGTCCAAGAGGCGCCTGGATGGCTCAGTCGGTTAAGCGTTCGACTTTGGCTCAGGTCATGATCTCGTGGTTCATGGGTTCGAGCCCGCGTCGGCTCGGTGCTGACAGCTAGCTGGGAGCTGGAGCCTGTTTCAGATTCTGTGTCTCCCTCTCTCTCTGACCCTCCCCTGTTCACGCTGTCTCTTTCTCTCAGAAATAAATAAAAAACATAAAACACTTTTTAAAAAAAATGAGCTGGCCAGATATGTGAGGTTTATTTGTTGGTGCTCTGTCTGTCTGTTAGTCTATATGGCTGTCCTTATGCCAGTACCACAATAACTGTTTTATATATTATATTTAATCCTCACAATAATCTTTTGAAGTAGAGATTCCTATTCTCACTCACCTGAAGGAATCACAGCTAGAACCTGGGAGACTAAGGATTTGAACCATCCAATTCCAAACATTAGAAATAAAATCAATTCCTAGAAAAACATTTCCCTCTGGGGAATTGAACCAGACAGTTAAAAGCACTCAAAACATAATAAACTTACAAGTCTACAGAGTTGGAATCATTAATCCATTCAGCAGATTTTGAGTGAATATTCTGTGAGACATTAGTATTAGGTGTTAGAGATACAATGGGGAAAGAAAAAACTAACAACTATACGGTCAACTAATCTTTGACAAAGCAGAAATGCATATCCAATGGAAAGAAGACAGTCTCTTCAACGAATAGTAGTTGGGAAAAGTAACAGCAAGATGCAGAAGAATGAAACTGGACTACTTTCTTACACCATACACAAAAATAAGTTCAAAATGGATCAAAGACCTAAATGTGAGGCAGGAAGCACCAAAATCCCAAAGGAGAATACAGGCAGCAACTTTTTTGACCTTGGTTGCAGGAACTTTTTTTTTTAATGTTTTTATTTATTTTTAAGATAGAGAGATAGAGACAGAGAGAGACAGAGCATGAGTGGGGGAAGGGCAGAGAGAGGAGGAGACACAGAATCCGAAGCAGGCTCCTGGCTCTGAGCTGTCAGCACAGATCCCGATGCGGGGCTCAACCTCAGGAACGGTGAGATCATGACCTGAACAGAAGTCAGATGCTCAACCGACTGAGCCACCCAGGAGCCCCAGTCACAGGAACTTCGTACCAAACATGTCTCTGGAAGCAAGGGAAACAAAATCAAAAATTAACTCTTGGGACCTCATCAAGATAAAACTCTTCTGCACAGCGAAAGAAACAACAAAACCAAAAGGCAACCTAAGGAATGGGAGAAGATATTTACAAATGACACATGACAAAAGGTTAGTATCCAAGATCTATGAAGAATTTATCAAACTAGGGGCGCCTGGGTGGCTTAGTCGGTTAAGCGTCCGACTTTCGCTTAGGTCATGATCTCGCGGTTCGTGGGTTCGAGCCCCGCGTCGGGCTCTGTGCTGACTGCCGGCTCAGAGCCTGGAGCCTGTTTCCGTCTGTGACACCCTCTCTCTCTGACCCTCCCCTGCTCGCGCTGTCTCTCTCTCTCTCCTAGAAATAAATAAAACATTAAAAAAAAAATTAAAAAAAAAAAAAGAATTTATCAAACTCGACATCCCCAAAACAAATAATCCAGTGAAGAAATGGGTAGAAGACATGAATAGACATTTTCCGAAAGAAGACATACAGACGGCTAACAGGCACATGAAAAGATGCTCAACATCACATAACATCAAAGGAATACAAAACCACAATGAGATACCACCTCGCACCCATCAGAATGGCTAAAATTAACTCAAAAAACAACAGATGTTGGTGAGGATGCAGAGGAAGGGAAATTCTCTTACACTATTGGGAATGTAAACTGGTGCAGCTACTCTGGAAAACAGTATGGAGATTCCTCAAAAAGTTACAAATAGAACTGCCTTACGATCCAGCAATTGCACTAGTAGGTATTTACCCAAAGGATACCAAAATACAGATTTGAAGGTGTATATGCACACTGATGATTATAGCAGCATTATCAATATCCAAACTATGGAAAGAGCCAAAATGTCCACTGAATGATGATAAAGAAGATGCGATATATATACAATGTAATATTACTCGGCCATCAAAAAGAATGAAAATCTGTCATTTGCAACAATGTGGATGGAGCTAGAGTGTATTTATGCTAAGCAAAGTTAAGTCCAAGAGAAAGACAAATACCATGTGATTTCACTTATATGGAATTTAAGAAACAAAGCAGATGAACATATGGAAAGGAAAAAAGGGAAGTAAACCACAAGACTCTTAATGATAGAGAACAAACAGGGTTGATAGACGGAAGTGGGTGGGGGGTGGGTTAAATGGGTGATGGGTATTACAGAGGGCACTTGCTATGATGAGCACTGGGTGTTAGATATAAGCGGTGAATCACTAAATTCTACTCCTGAAACCAATATTAGGCCATGTGAACTAACTAGAATTTTAAAATATGAAAAATGATACAATGGGGAAGCTGAGGCATGCATAACTTGAGCAACACATTAGGGCTCCCTCAATTTGTTACCCAAAACTAAGCTTTATTCCGTTATGTCATGCTGCACCATCAGGGAAGGTGGGTCTTAATGTGTATTTCTCAAACTTCTTTAAAGTCATGTTTTCGATACAAAATTCTTATGTTCCCTGGGAAATTCTAATAACCTACTTAGAGAATAACTGCATTTTCTAGTGAGCTTACCATCTAAGAAAACAGCTTGGAAGTTTTATTTTCTATAGTTTGTAATCTGATATAGCAGAATAGTTTATTTCCCATATGTGAAACTGTGCCATAATATTTTTTTTCCCAAACTATACTTTGCCCACATACACGCTTTTCAGAAGCAGTGGTTCAATGGGTCAGTAAGGTTTAGAGCCTCATTTTGAAGAAAGGGAAAGACACAGGCTTTCTGACAGAATGAGAAAACCAGTACTGTCAGGTTTTCTGCGTTCATCATTTATTGAGTCTTTATTTGCTACCCTCCTAGGTCCTGGAGACACAGAGACAATGTGACACACAAAGCCTTAAGGCTTTTTCATTCTTTAGGTGAAAAACAGACTCTAACAGGTTCTGAGGCCTGCAAGATCCCCCTGCTGAAAAATACTCATTCTCTAGCTCAACAAATACTTATTTAATTGTACCAAGTGCTATGGTAGGCATTTAGGATATACATCAATGACAATGATTCTTCTTTTTTAAAAAAAAATTTTTTTATTTTACATGTATTTATTTTTGAGAGGGTGAGACAGAGCGTGAGCAGGGGAGGGGTAGAGAGAGAAGGAGACATAGAATCCAAAGCAGGCTCCAGGCTCCAAGCAAGTGTTCAGCACAGAGCCTGATACAGGGCTTGAACCCATCAACTGTGAGATCATGACCTGAGCTGAAGATGGACACTTAACCAACTGAGCTACCCAGGCGCCCCTCTTTTTTTTTTTTTTCTTAAGTGTTTATTTTGAGAGAGAGAGAACATGAGCAGAGGAGGGGAGAGAGGGAGAGAATCCCAAGCACTGAGCCGAACATGGGGCTTGATCCCACAACCCTGGGATCATGACCTAAGCTAAAATTGAATTAAGAGTCGACACTCAACCAACTGGGCCAGCCCAGTGTCTCTATTTTATTTTAAAGATTTTATTTTCCAGGGGCGCCTGGGTGGCTTAGTCGGTTAAGCGTCCGACTTTCGCTTAGGTCATGATCTCGCGGTTCGTGGGTTCAAGCCCCACGTCGGGCTCTGTGCTGACTGCCAGCTCAGAGCCTGGGGCCTGTTTCAGTCTGTGACTCCCTCTCTCTCTGACCCTCCCCTGCTCACGCTGTCTCTCTCTCTCTCCTAGAAATAAATAAAACATTAAAAAAAAAAAATTTTAAAGATTTTATTTTCCATTTACTTATTTTGAGAAAGAGAGTACACATGAGCAAACCAGATAATGGTAGAGAGGAGGGTGGGGAGAGAATCCCAAGCATGGAGCCTGATGTGGGATTCGATCCATGATGCTGGGATCATGACCCAAGCTGAAATCAAAAGTCAGATGCCTAATGGACTGAGCCACCTAGGTGCCCCAAAGATTCTTCTCTTTAAGGAATTTATATTTTAGCAGAGGGAGTCAGATGATAAGCTATAAACATAGTGAACTAGTATGAGTTTGGTAGGTGGTAATAATGGTACTGTGGAAAAAGAAAAAGATACAGGAAATCAAGAGTGCCCAACAGGCTTCAGAATTGACTAGGGTGGTCAGGGAAGGCTTTGCTGAGTTCATATTTAAATAAAAATCTGAAGGGGATGGAGGGAACAAATCCTCTATCTGGATTAAGAACAATCTAGGCAGAAAGTATCAAGTCCAGAGGCCTTGAGGTGAAATTATCCTTGGTATGTTCAAGAAATAAAAGGGGTCAGGATTCTGGAGCTGAATGAGTGAGGTAAAGCGATTACAGAGGTTATGGAGTGGGGCAGATTTTGTAAGGCATTTTACTCTGATATGGAAAGCCAAGGGGTGGTTTTAAGCAGGGAAATAACAATGACCTTTCTGATATGTTTCCATGATCACTACAGTACCTGCCACTCTAGTACTAGATAATTTATTGCTTATGCTTATGTGATGAGACTAAAGGGGCACAGAGTGGAACCAAGAGAGAAAGCAGGAAGCTACTAAAATAATCCAAGCACAGGGGCACCTGGGGGGCTCAGTCGTTAAGCATCGGACTGTTGATTTTGGCTGCGTGATGATCTCCGGTTGGTGCGTCTGAGCCCCGCTCTGGGCTCTCTGCTGTCAACACAGAGCCCGTTTCAGATCCTCTGTCCTGCTCTCTCTCTCTGCGCCTCCCCTGCTCACACTCGCTCCCTCTCAAAAAATGAAATAAAGATTAAAAAAGAAAAAACGAATCCAAGCAGACAACTGAGAGTAGTGGAAGTGGTAAGAAGCAAGTGGATTCTGTATATATTTGAGAGTGGGACCAATGGAACAGGAGACCAGGTCCATTCCAAGGTCATCCACCTGCATAACTGAATACCCTTGCCATTAACTGAGAATGAAGATTGGGAGCTGTTCTGGGGGAGGGGAGGGGAGCAGTTAGAATCAGGAGCTTAATTTTCATCACGTAAATTTGAGATGTCTGTTACACATTTATGAGGCAATTGGCTAATTATTCTAGATAATGAAGCTTTACTGAACTCTGAGAGTCACTTACCCTGTCATTCTTGGGGTCCTCACAGCAGCCCCACGAAGTGGATTTTTTTTTTTTTACAGGTAAGGAAACAGGGCTTAAGTGACTTGCCTAATGTCACAGCTAATGAGTGAGAGAGCGAGAATACAAATCGAGGCAGTCTTGGCTTTAAAGCCTATGTTCTTAATCATTAAGCAATACCGATTCTCAGATCATGCCTGGCACATCGGAGTAGGCAATCAATAAATATTTTACTAAGTCACTGAATGAATGAGACAGTAAGAGGGACAGATGGGCAGCGGCTATCTTCAGAGTCCTCCTATGTCCTTCGTTTTTTTTTTCGTAGTCTCTGGTACCACGCTTAAGTAAGGGAGAAAGGTTAGAGAAGGGTGGCTAATGCTAGCGACCACGACTCTCAGGGTTACTTACTATCAGAAAGGCCCCGATTAGCCCGAACGCAAAAGCCCCGCTTTCAACGCGTTTATTCTCCACACTAGGAGTACCGCAAGCATCTTCCGGCAACGCTGGCTTCGCAGCAATCCTGTTACCACATTTCACTAGCGAAACCTAAGGAGGCAGGAACTCGGTCGCGCAAACTTTACAGCCCCGGCACGCATGCGCTCCGCCGCCGAGAACGTGGGTACTGCGGCTGCGCGAATCGGTGGCTCCGCCCGCCCCCGTCACGTGTCGGGGGGCAGCGGCGTGGCGGCGGCCGTGGCGGTAGCGACGGCAGGCCGTAGGGCGGTCGGAGGGTTTCCGGTTCCGGTGTAACGTTCGGGCTCCGTCTCAGGGGCTGAAGTTTGTGAGGTGAGCCCCCGGGCCCGGGGAAGGTGTGCTGTGGTCCCAGCGGTGAGGACCAGGGCTCAGCCCCAGGGCAGGACTCAGGCGGGAAGGGTCAGTGGGGAGGAAGCCGAAGACGTGTAAGGTTCTGGGGGAGAATGGGGTTGGAGTGAGACTGGTGAGAGAGAAAAGGGCGGGGGCGGGAAGGGGACGGGGTGGGGAGACTGGCTCTAAGATTGGAGTTTGGGGAGTATAAGGTGCGATAGGGAGCCAGAGAGCAGAGGAGAATAGAGGTTGCAGGGGGGGGGGGACTCAGGTTGTAGCAAAAAGCACGGAGTAAGATTCTTCAGAAGACTGGATTCTGCTATCTGCTCATTCAGTGATCCTTCTGCCTACCTTTCCTTCCACCCCTGTCCCGCCCCGCCCCGTCGCGGGCAGTTATTGCTGAACATTTGATTAGTGACAAAGCTAGTTACTGTTCGAAACTTTTATTTTTGTCCATTGGCTGTTTAGTTTGCTAGAGGATTGGGTTGAAGTCGAATACATTTGTTAATAGAGCATTTGGACACGCGCTTCATCCGATAGAGTGGAACCTCATTTGTTGCTTCGGATTTTCAAATCGCTTACACTTTGTAGCCCATGATTCAATTCTCGTGGAATGTAAGCCCCGTTAAGGCGAGGGTTGTCTGCGATGTTCACTGTTGTAGGTATTGGCAGCACCCCGTGCCCTGATTACGACTTAGTAATTATACAATAAATATTTACCGCATGATTAAGAAAGATGAAGGGATGGAGATTGCCCTTATTTTGTAAAATGAGTACACTGAGACTCAGAGGAATTACTTGCCCCAAAGCTGGTAAACAGTAGAGCTCTGTGACACAGATGTTCAGTGTGCACTTTCTTCACTCTCTCTAGTGTCTATATATGCTTCTTTTGAGTAAAGCATGTTTAATATGCAGAGTTATAAACTATATCTCATGATACAGATGAATGGAGCTGCTGTAGAAATACTCATAGAACCTGTCCCTGAGGCACAAAATCTTTCATTCCTAGTATCTTGATTTTAATCTACTAGTTATGCCTAAATTAAATATGCCACTTACCAACAGGTCTTCTAGAGGATAAACCTGCCAAGAAAGTAGAAATTAATCAGACTATCTTTTAGGAGAAAAGATGTCTTAAAACATCTCGAAAGAGTGACTCCCCGGAGACCCTGATTTGTAGCGGTGCTGGGAGGAAGTTAGCTTGGAAACTGAGGTCAGTGCAGTCTATTGACTTTAAGCACTTAGGGACAAAACCAGGGAAATAACATTTTCTCTATGCTCTTGATTTCTGCTGTTTAAGTAGGAGCTCAAAAATGTAAACGTGAATCATGTTGAAGAACTATACTAACTTGCATCAATTAACAAAGATTTGTTGTAGGGGGGTTCTTTATGATAGTGTTTTCTTTGCTAAGCTAAAAAGTAGAATAAAAGATGATGAAGGAGGAAGTACATCCAGAAGGAGGGCATTCTTTTCTGAGGGGAGGGAGTAATCTTACGAAGTCAACTGGCAGAGTAGAACATGAGAGAACATGATCTGGGCACAGAAGTCCCACAGGGATGAATATGACTGGAGAGAAATGTGACAACATTCTTAAGGACTAGGAGATTTGTTCTTTTTTAAGTGTTTTATTTATTTGGAGTAGGCTCCACGCCCAATGTGCGACTGGAACTCATGCCCCTGTGAGCAAGAGTCACGTGTCATAACAAGTGAACCGGCCAGGTACCCCAGGATTATGAACTTTAATATAAGATACCTGACCTGTGTAGCCCTTCCCCTCCCTCATCCCTTAAAAGAAGGGAGACCTACAGGTCAAGGCTAGGTTAAAGAATACCTACCTTGGGGTGCCTGAGTGGCTCAGTCAGTTAGGCATCTGACTTTGGCTCATGTCATGATCTTGCAGTTCGCGGGTTCGAGCCCCGCGTCGGGCTCTATGCTGACAGCTCAGAGCCTGGAGCCTGCTTCTGATTCTGTCTGCCTCTCTCTCTGCCCCTCCCCTGCTCAAGCTGCCTGCCTCTCTTCTCTCTCTCTCTCAGAAATAAATAAGACATTGAAAAAAAAAAAAAAAGAATACCTCCCTGGAAGCAGTAGAGAGAGGAAAGCCTGCCCCTGGGTGGGCGGTTTCAGTCTTATCTGCAGGCTATGTGTTTGTCGGTCCTTGTGGTAACAAAATCAGAAAAGAAGCCAGAGCCTCTGTCTCAGACTGGGTTATTCCCAGGGTTGGTTTGTTTATTCCACAGATTTCACGGAGCCACTGATACTTAACTGAGTTAGGGTTGCAAACGAAATGTAGTTCTTTCTGCTTTCAAGTAATGGGCTTCAGAGAAAGTACTTAGGTTGAAAGAAGCACAGGAACTTGCCTAAGGATTGAGAAGAGAGGCAGAGATGGCGTTCCTGACACACTAAACATGGAGTTGCCTGGAATGTCCTTTTCCTACCCTCTAACTCAGTATTCTCCTGGTTTCTTTCTAGGTGCGGTACCGAATCCCGTGGGAGCTGCCCTCCATTGCCTGCAGAATGGCACTATCTAAGAGGGAGCTGGATGAGCTGAAACCATGGATAGAGAAGACAGTGAAGAGGGTGCTGGGCTTCTCAGAGCCCACCGTGGTCACAGCAGCGCTGAACTGTGTGGGGAAGGGCATGGACAAGAAGAAGGCAGCTGGTATGTCCTTTTATGAATCTCGTTTTTAAATGTTTTTATTTTTTGAGAGAGAAAGAATATGCAAGTGGAGGAAGAGCAGAATGAGAGGGGGATAGAGGATCCAAAGCAGGTTACTTGCTGACTGGCTGACAGCAGTGAGCCCAATGTGGAGCTCAAACTCGTGAACCTCAAGATCATGACCTGAGCCAAAGTCGGACACTCAATTGACTGAGCCACCCAGGCGGCCCTGTTTTAGGAATCTTTTGACTTCACTTATAGCAAACTTCTCCAAATTTTCTCTGCTAGGAGTGTCTAAATAAAATCGGGCCACATTTTATTTTGTCCTGCATTATAATGGAAATAACCTAAATGACTAATTTTACTTTTACCCTTATTTTTTAATACTATTTGTGACATTTTCCTTTTTTTTTTTTAAATTGCCCAACTTGGGTCTTTTTTTTTTTTTTTTTTTTTTTTTTTATGTTTTATTTATTTCTGAGAGAGAGAAACAGCGTGAGCAGGGGAGGGACAGAGAGAGAGGGAGACACAGAATCTGAAACAGGCTCCAGGCTCTGAGCTGTCAGTACAGAGCCCGACACGGGGTCGAACCTACGAACCATGAGATCATGACCTGAGCCGAAGTCAGACGCTTAACTGACTGAGCCACCCAGGCACCCCCGCAACTTGGGTCTTGAACTCACAATCTCGAGATCAAGATGCCTGCTCTACCAACTGATCCAGCCAGGCACCCCATCTGTGACATATTTTGAATCTCAGATTGACTTCATTTGACCAGTGTCAACTTAGTTAAATCAACTAAGGTATATTTACTTTGGAAATGTGCTAAGGGCGCCTGGGTGGCTCATTTGGTTAAGCGTCCAACTGTTGATTTTGGCTCAGGTCGTGATCTCACGGTTTGTGAATGTGAGCCCCACTTTGGACTCCGCGCTGAGCATGGAGAAGCTGCTTCAAGTTCTCTCTCTCCCTCTTGCCCTGCTTGTGGGGGCTCTCTCTCAAAAGAAAGAAAGAAAGAAAAGAAATATGCTCAAGTCAGATGGGTATATTCAGGTTCAGATTGGTAACTAAACTAAGTTTTTGAAAAAAACATGGAGAAAGTTGAGGGAGGTATAATTTGTTCATGGTAGTCTCCTACAACTTGTTCTTTGGGCACTTGGATGTTCAACTGGAATAGATTGCTCTGGCTATGCTACTTCTTACTGCAAGAAATTGGAACTGTTTTTTTACCTCATAGGACAAGGTCATTCAATATAAGAGGGTTTGTGGGAATCCTACAGAGAACTTAGGGAAAACATTTCCCTCCCTCTTGGAGATAAAATTCCAGTGTTGGTGTCTGTTATATTCCTAGTATTGGAGTAAGTACTGTTACTTTGTCTTTTCTTTTCTTTTTTAATTTTTTTTAATGTTTTATTCATTTTTTGAGAGAGAGCGTGAGCAGGGAAGGGTCAGAGAGAGAGGGAGATACAGAATCTGAAACAGGCTCCAGGCTCTGAGCTGGCCGTCAGCACAGAGCCCGATGCAGGGGTTGAACCCACGAACCGTGAGATCGTGACCTGAGCTGAAGTTGGACGCTTAACTGACTGAGCCACCCAACCGCCCCTCTTTTCTTAGGTTTATTTATTTTGAGGGGCTCCTGTTTCAGATTCTGTATCTCCCTGTCTCTCTGACCCTTCCCTGCTCACGCTCTCTCTCTCTCAAAAAATGAATAAAACTGTTAAAAAAAATTTTTTTTAAATAAATAAGTTTATTTCGAGAGAGAGAAACGGCCTGTGTATGCTAGCAGGGGAGAGGTAGTGAGAGAGAGAGAGAATCCTAAGCAGACTGCAGTGTCACAGCAGAGCCCAGAGCGGGCTCAGACTCAAAAACCATGAGATCATAACCTAAGTAGAAATCAAGAGCCGGACGCTTAACTGACTGAGCCACCCATGCACTCCTTCAACCCTACCACGTCTTTTTCTCTCGTCAGACCATCTGAAACCTTTTCTTGATGATTCTACTCTCCGATTTGTGGACAAACTGTTTGAGGCTGTGGAGGAAGGCCGGAGCTCTAGACATTCCAAGTCTAGCAGTGACAGAAGCAGGAAACGAGAGCTAAAGGTAGGTTACAGTTAACTATCTGACGAACTTGGGAGTGTTTTGAATGGTAATAAAGTTGCTGAGCTTACCTGGCTCACACTTTGATGTTTAATATGAGAGTACATAGTATTCAAGAGAGGTCCTTAGACATTAAAGGAGAGGAGGTGAGCTTGTATTGTCACCATCTTACGGTGATGAACTACGTAAGTTCATGGGTTGGAAACAATTGGTAGCTTTGTCCTTTTTCATGTACAGTTAGGAGTTTTGGTTCTTCTGCTTCCGTGTGTCTCCCCCCTCCCCCCCCGTCCCCACCCCCTCACTACTACCTGTAAATTGATTGTTCTAAGGCTTTATGTTTTGGTTTACTAGATACCTAATAGTTTGTTTCAGAAAGTGACCCCACTGCTATAGATCTCATTGCTGCTCCTTTTAGAGGTTTCTCTGCAGTTGACTTGTAGATGGGATACCTAACAAAAAGTATTAGTTACTGTATGTCTTGAGAGCCTGCTGTTTGCTACATAGCATGCTGCTGGTCATCTGGCCCCATGAGTGGAGCACTTAGAAGGAGCATCATTTCTGTCTTACTTCCTTCACTTTCTATTTGGTAGTTGCTGATCGGTCATGCCTTCTTTCAGTACTAGCAGGGTGAGGTGGCTGGTTTCTCTCTTTTCTCTTTCTTTAAAACAGTCTTTTCTGTGACTCCCATCAAACCTTCCAAAGTGCATTTGATCCTTGGCTATCCTGTTGCCTTTTCCTGGGGCACAAAGAGTGAATAACCAATGTCGGCTTGGTCCCTGGCCAGGCTATAGAACCAAGAGAAATAGAGAATCATGTGCCTTTTGTGTTTAAGTCATTACGGGTGGTCAGAGGAATGAGACATAGTCCTTGCCTTAACGGAATTTGCAATTTAAGGAGAGGCACAACAAAATACAGTCACAAATTACAAAATCTAAGTAGCAGTCTCATGTAAGTGTTAGGGCTGACTGTAGGGTTTCAGACGGGTAATTAATTTGTCATGTTTAAGTGGGAATGCGTAATCCTCGATACAGATCTGTGGGGCGAAGCTGATACAGATCTGTGGGGCGAAGCCGATGCTATAACAGGGCGCGTGGCTGTGGACGTGTGGAGGCGTGCTGTGAATGAAGTGACTTCCTTGGGTGGGGTTAATAAAGTGGTTCTTTAAGGAGGTATCTAGATAGCATTGGGATATGGGTCCCATTTTGGTCCATTCAAGTCCCCACCCCACACAATATATTATGGGAGAGTCCTTTTTCTTGAACTGTAGGAGTTCCAGGAAGCGCTCGCCCCTGGCCGAGGATATGTCCTTGCAAAACACGAGCCCTCCTAGTGAAGAGGGGATGTCACCCAAAGCCTACCACCGGTGTGTACATTTGCTTTTTCCCATTGTCCCTTCCAGTTGGCCACTCTTGGTCCTGTTAAATTCACCTTGCAAATTGGTCAGCATATTTGAGTTCCCATTGTTTGATGAGAACAAAGTGTTATTGGGTAATACTGAAGAAGGAAGAGAAAACCCCTGTCCTGGAAGAGCTTAGACTCCAGTTGGGAGAAAGTACTAACATTGAAAGACTTAACACTTGGCAAGCAGAATATCAACAATGTAATTTTATGTAATATGAACCCAGCTCTTAAGTGCTAAGAGGATATGAAACAGCAGTTTGATCAGAGTGAGATGAGATTATTAGTGAGGAAAACTTCCTGGAGGAGGTGAGTTTTAGGCAGGATTTGGAACGGGTGTGGTGAAAGTTGAGGGATATCATTGCAAATGTAGGCAGTAGTATTTGCAAAGACCTTGAGATGGGAACATTTATAAGGACCTGGAGATGAAATTTGCTTGACTGGAGTAGGAGAACGATGAAGTTGAGTGAGATGGTCCATGTGGTGGAGGGTCTAGAGGACTCTGGGAAAGCTACAAAATGCTGCTAGGGACTAGGATGAGTCTGCCCTTTTCCCACGGGCGGGAGAAAACTCTTCTTTCATCTTGGGTTTCTTTAGGAAGTGTTTGGTGATGACTCTGAGATCTCCAAGGAATCCTCGGGAGTAAAGAAGCGACGGATACCCCGTTTTGAGGAGGTGGAAGAGGAGCCTGAAGTGATCCCTGGGCCTCCCTCAGAGAGTCCTGGCATGCTCACTAAGCTCCAGGTGAGTAACAGGGAGCGAAAGCCACGATTCTGTGAACTGAAGAAACATAAGATGTAGGGCTACAGAGTCATCGGGACCTTAATTTGAATTTGTGTTCAGCGTTGGGGAGCTTTTTTCTGCTTTCTGTTTTATCATTTCTCAGTTGAACCAGGAGTTTTCCACCTGAAGGCTATTGAAGTCAAATTTGCCGAGTGCCTGTTATGTGGCAAACAAGGGTGTTACATACATCATTTGCCCACGTGTCTACCTTGGTGGATCATTGAGAAAATTATTGAACTGATCAGAGCTTAGCTTGATGACAGAGGAGAATTTCCACATACAATGCTGAGATACTATAATCTGCTAAAATAATTTCAAGTTGACTTATTTTTATTAAGAATTATCTGGGTTTTTTAAAAAATAGGCTTTCTTTTGTTTTTTTTAATTAAAAAAAGTTTTTTAAGGGGCGCCTGGGTGGCTCAGTTGGTTAAGTGCCGACTTCAGCTCAGGTCATGATCTCACGGTTTGTGGGTTCGAGCCTTGCTTCAGGCTCTGTGCTAACAGCCAGCTCAGAGCCTGGAGCCTGTTTCAGATTCTGTATCTCCCTCTCTCTCTGACCCTCCCCTGCTTACGCTGTCTCTCTCTCTCTCAGAAATAAGAAAAAAAAAATTTTTTTTTTAATTCTTTAAGTTTTATTTACTCTTGAGAGTCAGAGTGTGAGCAGGGGAAGGGCAGAGATAGTGAGAGACCAAATCTGAAGCAGGCTGTAGGCTCTGACCTGTCAGCATAGAGCCCAACACAGGGCTGGAACCCATGAAAATGACCTGAGGCAAAGTTAGTCACTTAACTGACTGAGCCACCCAGGTGTCCCGTTTTGTTTTTATTATTTTTTTTTTAATTTATTCATTTTTGAAAGACAGAGACAGAGCTCAAGCCAAGAAAGGTAGGGGCAGGGGGAGGGAGGCAGAGAGTGAGGGAGACACAGGATCTGAAGTAGGCTCCAGACTCTGAGCCAAAGTCAGATGCTTAACCAACTGAGTCACATAGGCACCCCTAAAATGGACTTTCTTAAAACAATTTTGATACTAAAGAAATAATAAATATTTCTTGTACTGTTTAAAATCTCTTGGAGGAGAAATAGGTTATATACATATGTGTGTGTGGGTAGGTGGATGAATTTGCTTATATATATTTACATATAATACTTCTGCAGGGAAATATATTGGTGCTTTATAGAGAGTAAGGGTGGGAGAATTGTACTTTTTTGTATTTTGAACTATGTAAGTATATTACCTACTCAAAACAGATGTCAAAAATAAATTTTAGGGCACGTGGGTGACCCAGTTGGTTGAACATCCAACTTTGGCTCAGGTCATGATCTCACAGTTTGTGAGTTTGAGTACCACATCAGGCTCAGTGCTGTCAGCGCAGAGCCTGTTTCAGATCCTCTCATCCCTCCCTCTTTGTCCCTCTCCCGGTTGTGCTCTGTCTCTCAAAAATAAATAAAACATTTGAAATAAAATGAATTTTAAAGCGACACCTGGCTGGCTCAGACAGAAGAGCATGAGACTCTTGATCTCGGGGTCATGAGTTTGAGCCCCACGTTGGGTGTAGAAATTACTTAAGTAAATTTTAAAAAATTTTAGGGGTACCTGGGTGGCTCAGTCAGTTGAGTGTCCAACCCTTGATTTCAGCTGAGGTCATAATCCCAAGATTGTGAGATCAAGACCTGTGTCCGGCTCGACACTGAGCATGGAGGCTGCTTGAGATTCTCTCTCTCTCCCTTTGCCTTTCTTTCTTGCTCTAAAATAAATAAAAAAGAAAAGAATAAAATTTAGGGGCACCTGGGTAGCTCAGTTGTTTAAGTGTCTGACTCTTGATTTCAGGTTAGGTCATGATCTCAGGGTCGTGAGATTGAGCCCCATGTCAGGCTCTGTGCTGATAGCAAGGAACCTGCTTTAGGATTCTCTCTCCCTCTCTTCCCTCTCTTTCTCTCAAAATAAATAAACATTTAAAAAATGTATTTAATTAAAAAATATATCTTGAAACACCTTGACAGCAAGGTCTCTTTTGGAAAATTCAAGAATTATTTGATTGTATTCTCTATGCTTATTACTCTCATACAGAGGCTAGGAAACAGATCTTTGCATTGTTGTCTCCAGTTACCCAAAGCAGGAATTCATCAAAAGTATGCTAATTTGGAGCTCCTAGCTGGCTCAAGTCGGAAGAGCATGTGACTCTTGATCTCAGGGTCTTGAGTTCGAACCCCCCTTTAGGTGTAGAGATTCTAAAATCAAATAAATAAACTTAAAAATATGATAATTTGTGTGGACTCTGACAGGAGTTTTTTTTTTAATGCTCATAACAGCCCTGTAAGGTAGGTTCTATTGTTACCTTTTTTTTTTTTAATGTTTTATTTATTTTTGAGAGAGAAAGACAACGTGAGCAGGGGAGGGTCAGAGAGAGGTAGTCACAGAATCCGAAGACAGGCTCCAGGCTCTGAGCCAGCTGTCAGCATACAGCCCGACGCGGGGCTCGAACCCATGAACCATGAGATCATGACCTGAGCCGAAGTCAGACGCTCAACCGACTGAGCCACCCTGGTGCCCCTATTGTTACCTTTTTTAGGTGCTTGGAGTTTTAGAGATTAACTACCATGTCCAATGTCACATACACATTAAGTGGCAGAGTTAAGATTCAAGCAGAGTTAAGATTCAAGCTCAGGTTTCCTTTAGCCTGAGTCTTTTTTTTTTTTTTTATGTTTTATTTCTGAGAGAGAGAGCATGAGCAGGGAAGGTCAGAGAGAGAGAGGGAGATAAAGAATCTGAAGCAGTCTCCAGGCTCTGAGCCAGCTGTCAGCACAGAGCCCGACGTGGGGTTCGAACCCATGAACCGTGAGATCATGACCTGAGCTGAAGTCGGACACTTAACTGACTGAGCCACCCAGGCGCCCCTCTGTTAGCCTGAGTCTTAATCATCAAGCTGTGTTACTACCTAACATGCCATTCCTGCTTGTGGAAGATGGTTGAAAAATTTCGGTGCTCAGCTTTTTTCTATTAAAATTTTCAGCCTGTGGTACAGGCAGAATATGATGGGTTCGTTAAAAAAATTTTTAGTTCTCTAGACCTGAAAAGCCTTTCATGTTTAAGAACATGTATAGGAGAAATAAAAAAGAGATATTAACGGTTTTTCAAAATTTTCCCCCACCGAGAGCAGATCAAACAGATGATGGAGGCAGCAACACGGCAAATTGAGGAGAGGAAAAAGCAGCTAAGCTTCATTAGCCCCCCCACGCCTCAGGTATTGTGCTCAGACTACTCTGAAATGCAGACTCTTTAGCAAAGAATTCCTTGCCGTCCGCTCATTTGAATCTGGAAGGTCACTGCGTGTTCCATGCCACCATCTACCAGTCTATGAGTGTGACCTGTCCGCCTTCTAATTCTTCTGATTCTGATTTCTTTTTCTCTGTTGCACAGCCAAAGACTCCCTCCTCTTCCCAGCCAGAGCGACTTCCAATTGGCAACACTATTCAGCCCTCCCAGGCTGCCACTTTCATGAATGATGCCATCGAGAAGGCAAGGAAAGCCGCTGAACTCCAGGCCCGCATCCAAGCCCAGCTGGCACTGAAGCCAGGGCTCATTGGCAATGCCAACATGGTGGGCCTGGCCAATCTCCACGCCATGGGCATTGCTCCCCCGTGAGTATCTGTCCCATGGAACCCCTTGCCATTTCTCAGGCTGGAAAGGCAATTAATACCTTTAAATGTTACTGATCCTCTTCTCCCAAGGAACCTAAGTCATTTCTTACAATTTCATATTTCTTACGTGTGCTTAATAAATACCAATTGAATTCTCTTAGCTTGCTTGTGGCAGAATTTATTAGCTTCTTTTTATAATTGGTAGAACTGAGGTTAAGCTTATTTCTCCATTGTTGAGCTCAGAATAGACCTGGGCCTCCTGGATCCTAACTCGGAGCTATATCCATTCAACCTCAGTGAGTGAGACTAGATCTGAGAGTTCTCTACAACTGGATAAAGATGATAGAGTTTATTTTTAGCGCCTACAATCAGTTTGGCATATTATGTCTGATTCAGAAATTCAGGAGTGAAGATAGGCTTGCAAATTCTTATCTATGTAATATATAAATTCATTTCATCCGATTGTACCCTGTACTCACATACTTAGTTTGATGTTTTCAATCAAGGTGTTACTATTCACAGATGGGCTTATGTTCCCTTCATTTGGTTTATTTTCTGTTTCTTGTTTGCCTTATTTATTGTCCCATATGGCATTTATTTCTTTGTGTGCTGTTTCTCAGGAAGGTGGAGTTAAAAGATCAAACTAAACCTACACCACTGATTCTTGACGAGCAAGGTCGCACTGTAGATGCTACAGGCAAAGAGATTGAGCTGACACATCGCATGCCCACTCTGAAGGCCAATATTCGTGCTGTGAAGAGGGAACAATTCAAACAGCAGCTAAAAGAAAAGCCATCAGAAGACATGGAGTCTAATACCTTTTTTGACCCTCGGGTCTCAATTGCCCCTTCCCAGCGCCAGAGACGCACTTTTAAATTCCATGACAAGGGCAAATTTGAGAAGATTGCCCAACGATTACGGACAAAGGTATCTGGTTTAGAATATAACCTAGAACTTCAGGGGCGCCTGGATGGCTCAGTTGGTTTAGCATCTGACCCTTGGTGTCCGCTCAGGTCATGGTCTCATGGCTTCATGGGTTCATGCCCCACTTTGGGCTCTACGCTGGCAGCGTGGAGCCTGCTTTGAATTCTCTCTCTCTCTCTCTCTCTCTCTCTCTCTTTCTCTCTCTTTCTCTTTCTTTCTCTCCCCCTCTCCCCTTCTCCCTCTCTCCCTCTCCCTCTCTCTCTCTCTGTCCCTCCCCCACTCATGCTGTGTGTGTGTCTCTCTCTCTCAAAATAAATAAATACACTTTAAAAGCTAAATCATTAAAAAAATATATATATATATATAACCTTGAACTCCAAAGAAGTTAGGAAGGTGACAAGGGAAATTTAATACAGTCCTAAAATACTACCAATTCAATTCACAAAGTTTTAGGTAATTAGATATACAAGTAATAAAGCAATGACCAATTTTTTCTTTATTTATTTTGAGAGAGACAGTGGGAGTAGGGGAAGGGCAGAGAGAGAGAAAGAGAGAGAGAATCCCAAGCAACCTCTGCAAGGTCAGCACAGAGCTGGATGTGGGCCTTGGACTCACAAAGCTGTGAGATCATGACCTGAGCTGAAATCAAGAGTCGGTCGCTTAACCAACTAAACCACCCAGGTGCCCCACAATGACTAATTTTTAAAATACTGTATTTATTCCTGGGATACTTGATTTTTAGCTGATTTGTCTTCTTAATTACATTCTACTTAAGTGGAAATAAAATTGACTGAAAATTCACATACAGTGGAGGGAAACAGTTCAGAACCTTCCGCACGACTGAAGAAAGCTAGCCTGCTGTTAATTACTGTGGGTAATCCACACACCTGGAGAGTTGAATTAACTCTATATTCAGTGAGTTTTGCTCCTTGTTTACATTCTCAGAATGGAGTTTTCATAAAATTCCATTTCTGTGTATTTGCTGCAGGCACACACTGTGGGGTGAAGGCTGGTGATAAGGGCAGTTGTATGTAAATCATTAAGGATAGGATAAAGTAGAACGGCTCTTTTCTAAGTTTTCAGGAATTATGAATTCTTTGCATTAGGCATGAAGCTTTCAAGGGAGTACTTTATAATTTGGAATTCTGCTATTTCCCTGTTTTCCGTGACTTCAATTTATCTTCCTGTCTTTGTTTATCTTGTTTTTAGGCTCAACTGGAAAAGCTGCAAGCAGAGATCTCACAGGCAGCTCGAAAAACAGGCATCCATACTTCCACTAGGCTGGCCCTCATTGCTCCTAAAAAGGAGCTAAAGGAAGGAGATATCCCTGAAATTGAGTGGTGGGACTCTTACATCATCCCCAATGGCTTTGACCTGTGAGTTTGTTAGTTAATACCTTGTAATAAGGCTAGAGTTTTATTGAGAGAGATAATACCCCTGCATTAAGTAAAATCCTAGCAAATTAGGTAACCGTATACAGATTCATGTATTTGTAAAGAATACGTTGTATAGGTTATTTTTAGTTTCTAAGGTTAACATGGGAAGGAATGGGCACAAATGATCTAAAAGAGAAAGGTAAATTTTATATTTGCTTTTGTTATACATGGGTTTTTTTTTCCTTAATTACATTTTTTTTTTGCCAGCTATAATAGGTTTTTACATTTCTTAAAGATCTAGTCCTGCAGTAGAGAGGAAAGGGTCTTAACTGATGGGGGAAGAGAATGAAATCATTTGAGAAACACTTGGGAGATCTTTAATTGTATCCCTTCCGTAATTCTGATGCATGGCTTTAGGAGACTGTGCCTCAGCCTTTCCCCTTAGCCCTTCCTTTGTCAACCACTGCCCCAGGGAGTTATTGTTATTAGTGAGAGAATGTGGCAACCATCCATCAGGGATGTTAGGTAGAAAAAGATTGAGAATGACTGGTGTGGACTGTATGTCCAACCTTAGTGGACCCAGTTTTCTCATTTTGAAAATTATATGTGATACAATTACGTGTCGTGGATATGCACACTAAAAGGTGCTAGAATACATTGTGGAGAGTGCATTTTTTTCATGGTGTTTCTGAGATTCCCCCTTAGAATTGTCTCTACCCACATATCCTGTTTTCCCTTCTTCCTCCAATTTTAGTACAGAGGAAAATCCCAAGAGAGAAGATTATTTTGGAATCACAAATCTCGTTGAACATCCAGCCCAACTCAACCCTCCAGGTAATGTCTAGATTACTCAATCAAGGCTCCAGAGAAGTATTATCCAATAGAACTTCGTGTGATAATGGACATGTTCTCTGTGCTGTCCGTACAGTAGCCACTATCCCCCTGTGACTACTGAGCACTTGAAAACTGAGTTGCACTAATACAACCAAGAGACTGAATTTTGAATTTTATTGAATTTTAATTAATTTCAGTTTAGTGTACGTGGCTAGTGGCTACAGTATTGGACAGTGCAGGTCTAGAGTATTGAGGCCTAATCTAGAGATGGTTTCAACTGAAATATATTACAGGTTGGGTTTTAAAAACATTCCTATCTTTGACTCCCAAACCCAGTCTTGTACACCGCTGCCAAATACCTGCCCTTCTTCAGTCATTTTTGTCTTCAGCCTTTTTCCTCTCTTGATCATTTTTGTAGCAAAAGCCTGTTGGCTCACCCAAAAGAGACAAGTTTTAGTTGTGGCTGTGTTTTTAACTAGCTGAATCGCTTGGGTAAGCCATTTAGAACACAGAACTCTCACATGTAGAGAGAATATTAACTGATAAGCCTTCTTCAAGAATTATGTAGATTATAAAAGATTTTAACACTTTCATCATATTTGGGATGAACAGAGGAGGCAATACATCAATTAGTATAAATTTGCTTGCCAATAACTCCAATAAGCTTGGAAAAGTAAATGGAGACTTTGAGATACTATGATATATGTACATATATCATATATGTATATGTGTATATATGGTAGTCATTGAATGTTACTTAGGCAGAGTCTCCTTAACTTGTCATCAGTATGGATCATTAGAAGAATGTAAGGGACTTTGTTTTAAAACGTTGACAGGGCTCCTGGATGGCTCAGTCAGAAGACCACGTGACCCTTGATCTCAGGGTCGTGAGTTTGAGCCCTACATAAGGTATAAAGATTACTTAAATAAACTTTAAAAATAGTAACAGTAAGATCACTTGGGTGGCTCTGTTGAGCATCTGACTTGGCTTAGGTCATGATCTTGCAATTTGTGGGTTCGAGCCCCACATTGGGCTTTGTACTGACAGTTTGGAGCCTGGTTGGGATTCTCTCTCCACCCCTCCCCAACTTGTGCTTTCTCTCTCTCAAAATAAAAAAAATATAATAATAGTAATTTTTTTTTAAGTTGAGTAAACCTGCTGTGGGAGTCCTGATGATTTACCCCAATTCCTATAACTCTAAAATTATAAATTTCGTCCTCTTGGTCCCACCTGCCCCAAATCCTCATGGAAAGCAACTGGAGCAGCTCTAGTTTTGTTTTCTGTCTTTGCCGCTTTTCAGTTGATGAAAGGGTTGTACTGCTTTGAGAAAACACAAGTTAGAACACTCTCATGAAAGAAAATGTTTCTTAAAAATGTAACATACTGGGGCACCTGGGTGGCTCAGTCAGTTGAGCGTCTGACTCTTGATTTCAGCTCAGGTCATAATAATTCCAGGATCGTGGGATCAAGCCCCATGTTGGGCTCCATGCTGAGTGTGGAGCCTGTTTAGGATTCACCTCCCACCCCCTGCCCTCTCCCTCTTTTAGATACATACGTATATACATACATACATACATACATACATACCCTCTCCCTCTTTTAGATACATATGTATATACATACATACATGCATGCATGCATGCATACAAACAAAAATGCTACTATCACAACCTAAAAATAACCAATAACACTTAAAGTTTCTTTTAATGTGATTGATACTCACCCAAATCCCTCTAATAGGCTTATTGCTTGTGCTTTCATTTTTTTACCTGGCAGTTGACAATGACACACCCGTTACTCTGGGGGTATATCTTACCAAGAAGGAACAGAAGAAACTTCGAAGGCAAACAAGGAGGGAAGCACAGAAGGAACTACAGGAGAAAGTCAGGCTAGGCCTGATGCCTCCTCCAGAACCCAAAGGTACTTACCTCCGAGGCAGGGAAGGAAGGGCAGGAGGTTTGTCTGTGTCCTTCCCGAGGAATTTCTGCATCTCTCAATATTTGGGTGCTTTCTGTTCCTCAGAATCATTCATTGGTTATTTTCTTCCTTTCTTAAATTTTCTACAGTCTTACTAAGACAGGTCAACATAGGGGTGCCTGGCTGGCTCAGTCAGTAGAGTATGCGACTCTGGGTCTCAGGGTTATGAATTCGAGCCCCATGTTGGGTGTAGAGATTATTTAATAAAATCTTAGGGGCGTCTGGGTGATTTAGTTGGTCAAGTATCCAACTTCGGTTCAAGTCATGATTTCATGGTTCATGAGTTTAGCCCTGCATTTGGCTTTCTGCTGTCAGCACAGAGCCTGCTTTGTATCCTCTGTCTTTCTTTCTCTGCCCCTCCCCTGCTCACTTGCTCTCTGTCTCTCTCAAAAATAAAATAAACATTTAAGAAAATAAATAAACAAAATGAAATCTTAAAAAAAAAGACAGTCAACATATTCACTGTAGAGGTCATTTAAAGTTTCTTTTTTTTTTTTTAAGTATAAAAATATATTCTTTTTTTCCTGAAAGAATAATGGTCTCAAAATTCATGAAGGTAATAGTTGTACTGTTTGTACAGTTGTTATGTACATAGTTCTATATTTGAAAAATGAAAATACTGCTAAAAGAAACCTTCACTCCTGTAGTTTCTATTATCATTCAGTAATACTTTGAGTGAGCACTGTTCTGTTTAGGATCTTTCATTAAACGTGATCAGAGTGAAAAATACCAAAGAAATAAAGTTCCTTAACTGTCATAAATTTTCAAGCAGTGTAAATAAACATATACCAACTATATATGTTATGTGACCTACAAATGCTGAGTTATTTGGGCTTTTCAAGGTAGGGGTGAGGAGGGGTGAGGCTCCAGCTGGGAGCCTGGAGCCTGCTTTAGATTCTGTGTCTCCCTCTCTCTCTCTGGCCCTCCCCACTCAGGCTTTGTCTGTCTGTCTCTCAAAAAAAATTAATTAAAAAAAAAAGTGTGGTAAACACATTTATTTAAAAAAAAAGTAGGAGTTTTTAGAGGAAGTGAGGTTTGAGCAGAGATTTGAAATAGGTAAACAGTTGTGGATTGATAGAGCAGAGGTGACAGTTGTCCCAGTTGGAAACTTAACTTAATCCTCTCTCCATTTGCAGTGAGAATTTCAAATTTGATGCGAGTATTAGGAACAGAAGCTGTTCAAGACCCCACGAAGGTAGAAGCCCATGTCAGAGCTCAGATGGCAAAAAGACAGAAGTAAGTGCCATGGCATTGGGTGGAAACCCAGGGCAAGTACCTTTCCCAGACTCTTCTGGGGGGATCCATATTTGGAGGGAGGGGAGAGTCCTCCGTTGCTCTCTCTTTCCCTCAGCTTTGCCTCTGATCTTCAATGCCTTTCTCACTTGTGGATGTCCTTCCTGTCACGACAGAGCGCATGAAGAGGCCAACGCTGCCCGAAAACTTACAGCAGAACAGAGAAAGGTCAAGAAAATTAAAAAGCTTAAAGAAGACATTTCACAGGGGGTACACATATCTGTATATAGGTAGGTGTCCAAACTGGGCCAGTCTTTCCCTTAGACATGCCAGAAGCTCTCCAAGTGCTTGAGGCAGAATCACTGTGGTCTAAAGCAAACCTAACATCAATACCTACTCACTTCTGATGACCCCAACATGAGTTAAGAACTAGTAAACCTTTTATAATGGTGATGGGATTACTCTTCTATCTCTGGTGGCCTCTCAGTGAACCAGTACTAGTTCTGAAGAAGGAAGGAATGAATATACTTGTTGAGGCCAAGATGTGAACTAAGGATCGTTCATCCTTTGTAGAACAGAAAATACCCTATTTCTCAAGGCAGCACTAAAAGTTTTCTTTCTTCAGTAACTATATCCTTATCCTCTGTATTGCAGTGATCCTTTTATTCCCACTCCAAAATAAGTTTAATATGTTGTAAATATTTGCCACCTTTGTGTTGAATTAATGTTTTCATTTTATCTTTTACGTTGAGTGCATATGATCCTTCTAGTTTTGAATGCGCTGGTGTTTAATAACTAGTCCTTTATTACAAAAGTGATACGTTATTATGAAAGCAGTGATGCTTATGAAAATAATTTTTCAATCTAACAATACAGAAGGGCCTTGCTGAAAAAGTCCCTTGCTCTGAACCTTTAGCACCACGTACTATAGGTAATTGCTACTAACAGTTTTTCATGTAGCCTTCTAGAAATTTTGTGAGTAGCCTTCTGACTACATTATAAGCATCTAAAAGTCAAAGAATTTATTGATCTTTATACTGTCAGGAGCCATTAGTGTACATTTTTTTTGGATGATGGTAAATACTCCTCCTCGCTTGGAGTAAATTTTGATTACCTGCTGTTTTGTTGTAGGGCACACAGTGCTAGTCTTTGAAGTGTAAGACAGTGGAATTACTTCTAGATTCATTGATTCTACCTTTCAGGCATTAGCGTGTTTGCTTACTCTGCAGATCTTTGTTTTTAGAGACAAAACCATTTTGGATCCATCTGTTTATTTGCCATTCCATTCAGGCAGCTACTGATGCTAACTAAAACCAAAGCCATAACTAAGCTTTCCCTTCTCCAGAGTCCGAAATTTGAGCAACCCAGCCAAGAAGTTCAAGATTGAGGCCAATGCTGGGCAGCTGTACCTGACAGGGGTGGTGGTACTGCACAAGGATGTCAACGTGGTAGTAGTGGAAGGGGGTGAGTCTGAAAACTGAAGGAAGCTGTCCCCACGCAACCCTAGGCTTTGAAGCGATTAGCATGGTGGGGAGAAAGGAGGAAAAGAGCGTTTTAGAGCCATACCTGGGTATAGTACTCTGGGCCTCTGTTTCTGTGTTTATTGGAGTAGAGGCACCCAAGATGTGGCTCCTGGCATTGCTTCAACTACCACATTAATGGCTGAGTAGCACATGAGCTCAGAGGTCCCTGCTACTTCATCATCATCTACAACTCTGGCAAAATTCTCCTTCTCTGTTTCCAGGCCCCAAGGCCCAGAAGAAATTTAAGCGTCTTATGCTGCATCGGATAAAGTGGGATGAACAGACCTCTAACACAAAGGGAGATGGTGAATGGGGGTTAGAGGGGATTAAGTGGGAGGTGGGGGTGGTGCTCTGTCTGTCTCCTCCTCCTCCCCCCCCCCGCCCCCCCCGGCACTTGGCTCACACTAGATAATGTTTAGGCATTTTAGAAAAACCTGTTTGGACTGTGAACATGTAGACGTTCATACAGTATTTACTACATATTTACTACGTGGTGATGTGGATGATACTGCCCGGCCTTTAAGGTGTTTCTACCAGCTGCTTTCCCTGTCTGCCTGGCTCTGGGCACTAGTTATGGGAGTCTGTTCAGTTGTCAAAGTTCAGCAAACTATACACTTAGATGTGCATTTCTATGTTATTTTTTGAGAGAAGTTATTTATGTATATATTTATTTACTTTTAATGTTTATTTTTGAGAGGGAGAGACAGCACATAAGTGAGGGACGGGCAGAGAGAGAAGGAGACACAGAATCCGAAGCAGGCTCCAGGCTCCGAGCTGTCAGCACAGAGCCTGACACAGTGCTCGAACCCACAAACCATGAGATCATGACCTGAGCCAAAATCGGACACTCAAACAACTGAGTCACCCAGGCGCCTCTTGAAAGAAGTTTGCTAAAGGGTTGAAGGCAATATACATACACACACACACAGTTTTCATTCTTTTGCCCAATTTTATATATGTGTAAAATATATTTGACACTCTCCTCACCATCGTTCTTCCATCAGTATTTATTTTCCCCTTCTTTGAAGACCTGGGTTAGTATTTAAAATGTGCAGAGAATCATACTTTTCTTAATTTTTCTTAACTTTGGCCCTTTTATAATTTTTGTCCTTAGTTAAGATATTTTTGTACCTTACTTAAAGAACACTTGACTATAATTGACCTGTGTTTTCTTTTGTTTTTCAAGTGTTTCTAAGGTACTTTTATTTGGTTTATATGCCCTCCTTCTCCATTAGATTAAAAACTCCTTAATAATGGACTCTGTCATGTTGGCATCTGAGGCCTCATTTTCAAAGTGCTTAGGACAAGTTTTTATTGTTCATACCTTGTCTTTACTTATCTCCTTATTCCTAGTATCTGGTGCAGCTCTTGACACTTATTAGGTGTGCAGTAAATGTTCAATTAGTTAATACCTGCCTATTTGGAGCTTTCGATCTGCTTTGCAGGAAATAAAGATAAAGAAGACATTTGACCCTGATACCAGGGAAAGGGGAACAGTATTTAAAAGAATTGGGGTACACTTGAATACTCTTTGTTTCGAACTTAAATCTTGGTCTCTAAGTCTAGAGCAAGATTTAGCTATATTGTCTTTTCCAGATGATGAGGAATCTGATGAGGAAGCTGTGAAGAAAACCAACAAATGTGTACTAGTCTGGGAGGTAGGTGACCGTGAGGTAAACCCTGAAGCAGGACTTGAGCGCTAACTCCTGCTTGTTTGTACTGTCCTAGTGGAGCCATGGGCTGGCGACACTAAGCAGCCACTGGTCCCCGAGGTAGTTCATGTTTCCTTTCGGAATTCATTGTTACAGGTTTGGCAGCAGATTCTTCCTGACTGTATTTTAGTTAAATTGATGAGTACATAGCACATGCCACCTGGGCAAGAGTATGGAAAACTTGTGGCAGGAATACAAATTCTCGACTGAGTCGTTTATTTCACAGTCATGATATGAGACTTGGAAAGACACAGATGAATCACTGGGGGATTTTTTTTTTTTTTTTTTTTTTTTTGGTCTGAATAATAGTGAAAGAAGTACTAGACTTAAGAATATAAAGTCGGGAGTACCACTTACTAGCTGGTCAGCTGGGGCAAGACACTTAATATCAATTACTATTGATTTGTCTACAAAATGTGGATTTTGTTTTCTTTTTCTGTCAGTTTTTTCTGAGACCAGAATTAGATTACTATGTAATAGTGCTCTGTAAAACATAACTTGTTTATGCTTACACAGGTCCTTCATCCCCGAAATCTTAACCAGTATTAGTTCTTTTTTTTCTTTTCTTTTTTTAATTTTTTAATTTTATTTATTTTTTAAAGTAAGCTCTACACCCATCATGCACCTTGAACTCATGATCCAGAGATCAAGAGTCACATACTCTATGACTGAGCCAGCCAGTCACCCTGAACCAGTATTAGCCTGAACCTGAAGAATAAATGAATGCATATGCTTATTCAGACCAAGATGTGAATTAAGGATTGTTCATTGTGTAATTTTTTTATTTTTTATTTTTTAATTTTTTCTGAGAGAGAGTGAGCAGGGGAGGATCAGAGAGAGAGGGAGACACAGAATCTGAAGCAGGCTCCAGGCTCTGAGCTGGCTGTCAGCACAGAGCCCGATGCGGGGCTTGAACCCATGAACCGTGAGATCATGACCTGATCTTAAGTCGAACGCTTAACTGACTGAGCCACCCAAGTGCCCCTCATTGTTTGTGAAGCATATAAAATACCATCCTATTTTTCGAGGAAGCATTAAAAATTCTTTTCAGTAATTAATTCCTTATCCTGAGGTGTTGCAGTAATCCTTTTATTCCTACTCCAAAATACATTGCTACCTTTAGCAAAATATCTTGCTACCTTTGTGTTGACTTAATGTTTTCATTTTATTTATGTTGAGTGTATGTATATTTTTGATTTTTTCAAATATTTTTTTTCAAATATTTTTTTAAGTTTACTTATTTTGAGAAAGAGAGAACACACAAGTGGGGGAGGGGCAGAGACAGAGAGGGAGAATCCCACACTATTCGGTGTATAGCCCAATATGGGGCTCAATCTCAGACTGAGATCATGACCTGAGTTGAAATCAACAGTCAGATACTCAACCAACTGAGCGGCCCAGGGCACCCCTATCTTTTATTTTTTAAATGTACTCGCTAGTAACTAGTTCTTTATTATAAAAGTATTATTTCAAAAGTAGTGAATGCCTGTTAAATTCTCATAACACAGAAGAGCACTTACTGAAATGGTCCCCCTCTAATCTCCCCAGTTCTTTAAGACCACTCTTAATAGGCAATTGTTACTGTTTTTCATGAATGCTTCTGTCTTATCCCTGACTCCTCCAATTTATGCATACAAATTAAGCTCTAATAACCGTATGCCTCACCTGCATCCTGGGTACTTAGTATCCTAACCCTTTCATCTCTTCCAGTTATCTTGGAGAGTTCACGGGAATTGGGAATTGTATCTCGGGTTCAGAAACAAGCCAGGTTCTACTCTAGCTTCTTATTGGAATCTGATCCCTGAAAGCCTCTTGAGATAGCACTTTATGACTGTCACTGCTGCTGGTGCCTTGAGAATGTGGTTACACCCAGTAATGTATCCTTTTATATTCTCTTAAATTTCCCCCTCACTGGCCCCATTCCCCTCTTCACCTCACCCTCATATTATTCTTTGTCAGTGGACCCCAAAGCCTCCTGCAGGGTCTCACTGAGTCTTGTGGAAAGAGTTCTTTCAGCCTCTGGTTCTTTCCTTAAAGGTCCAAATCTAGTCTGAGAGCCCTGGTGGGCACCTGGTTCATCCCATCTCACCCGCCAAAATCCTTCCCCTACTTGCTCTTTCACCCAGGTATCAGAGCACCGAATTCCTCATCTTCCATTCAGTAAAAAAACAAATCTGAAACCTTTATGTTTGTAAATTCACAAAGACTCACACAAATATCCAATGGGGTGGAGGTTAAAATAGTTTTTATCATAAAATCATGTTCAACTAGGCATATTGCTACACGTGTGTTACTAGGTTTTAGAAAAGAGTATTATATCTGATTTAAATTAGGAATTGCAATGTTTTGGCATGCCTCGCTAGCTCAGTTGGTGGAGCCTGTGACTCTTGATCTCAGGATTGTAGGTTCAAGACCTTTGTTGGATATAGAGATTACTTAAAAAATCAAAATCTTGGGGCATCTGGGTGTTTCAGTTGGTTAAGTGTCTGACTCTTGATTTTGGCTCAGGTCATGATCTCACAATTTGTGAGATCGAGCCCAACGTCAGGCTCTGTGCAAATAGTGCAGAGGGTGCTTGGGATTCTCTCTGCCTCCCTGCCCTCTCTCTCTCTCACAAAATAAATTTAAAAACATTTTTTTATCTTAAAAATAAATAAAATCTTTAAAGAAATAGATGGCATTTTTATTACAAATTTTGGCTTTTTCCCAGGGTACGGCTAAAGACCGGAGCTTTGGGGAGATGAAGTTCAAACAGTGCCCTACAGAGAACATGGCTCGAGAGCACTTCAAAAAGCACGGGGCTGAACACTACTGGGACCTCGCGCTGAGTGAATCTGTGCTGGAATCCACCGACTGAAACTACTGCGAGCCCCTGCCTCTTCTCTCCTGCCTTGGTCTCTTCAGTCCTCTTATTCTCCCAGTTCCACCTGTGTGTGTGATCTCAGAACTGTGCCAAGCTGACACTGGGACAGAGGGAAAATACCTTACACCCTTCCCCAGTCAGCCTGGTGCCGTCCTTTCTTCCCCTCATGTGCATATGATTAAAGAGTTATTTTTAAAGTTGGTATGATATTTTTCACACACTTATAGGCATCGGAGTTTAGGTCTTCAGGTGATCTTTTCTCCTAACTTCTAGCAATTGCTGTGGAAAAAGAAAATTTTGTCATTGATATCTATGTATATATGAATGGATGAATGGATGAATGGAAGGATGAATGGATGGATATGTATTTTTGATGTCTAATGGAAATTTCTGACCTCATCTTGGAGCAAGAGTAATAAATACTGTTTTCCTGGAGTGGAGTGAAGCAGGAGAAAGTGTTAATGGGTAAAAGAGGGTAGAACAAATGAGTGTCCATCTATTAACCTTCGATAGAGTCACGTGGTAGATTACCACAGGTCTTGGCTAAGCAGTCTGGACGGGAAGTCATTTCCTCAGAAGGCGCATAAGTGGGAACGTGTGTTGTGAAGTGGACACAGTCCAAGGAGGATGTTATGGGTCAGTGTGTAAAATGAAAAAGGATTCAGGAATTTAGCCTATTTCCTCTCTTTACTAATTAAAAAAAAATCTTTTTCTAAAAGACTGTGTAGTTTCTTTTTTTTCTTAAAGAATCTGACTAGATAAGGTTCTGTTTAAGAACTTAATGTTTCTCTTTTGATTTTAGGAGTATTTAGGTCAACTTAAGTATTTACTGAAGTCCAAAATTCTTAGTATAGCCATACTTCCATTTCATCTTGCCTGTTGAGGATATATTGGGAATGTTGAGGATATACTGGGAATGGATCAAACACGGGGCCATTAGCACTCCCATGACTTCCTCTAGTTGGAGCTTATCAGGAAATAGTGTTGGAAAACGGATATTCAATCAAAAGGTAAAACGTTCTGGGGCAACCTGGGTCGCTCGTTCAGTTGTGTCCGACGTCAGCTTGGGTCATGATCTCATGGTTCTGAGTCTGACTTCCGCATTGGGCTTTGTGCTGACAGCTCAGAACCTGGAGCCTGCTTAGGCTTCTGTGCCTCCCTCTCTCTGCCCCTTGCTCGCGCTCTGTCTCTGTCTCTCAAAGATAAGTTAACACTAAGGGGCACCTTGATGGCTCAGTCAGTTGAGCATCTGACTTCAGCTCAGGTCATGATTTCACGGTTAGGGAGTTCAAGTCCCACATTGGGCCCTGCGCTGACAGCTGGAGCCTGGAACCTGCTTTGGATTCTGTTTCCCCCTTTCTGCCCCTCTCCTGTGCTCGCTTGCTCGCTCGCTCTCTCAAAAATAAACATTAAAAAAATTTTAAAACATTATTATACAATTGACCCTTTTTAAACAATTGAAGTCCTAGAGGTCCAATTTTAAGGCATTGTGAGCTTTAGAATAGAAGAGATGGAAAGAGAAGGGACTGCTAAAGGCCCTAAGGGAAACCTAGTACCATTTCTCTTATTTATTTTAGAGATCTGTAAACTTTAACCCAGACAGGTGAGGTTAACTAATTATTCCTGGAGCAGGATGAAATCTGAAAAGCTCGCCAGGCCTCAGCAATGAATTCGGTGCTTGCTAGTAATCACCTCTGACTGTGAGATCGGAGCTAGAGAATTAAACTCGTTTTTGATACTTCTTGATTTAAGCAAATCCAGGGGGGAAATTTGTTGTTATAGAAATAAATGTTTTTGCTTTATTAAAGGATTCATGACAATAATGTGTGTAAATAATTTCAAACACCTTTGAAAATGTACTGTTTGCATAAGGCCTAAAAGGAATATTTGCACTACAGTATACAATTATTCATTGTATTCATAGTGAAACTTAACTGTGCCTTGAAAAAGTCTTTAATCTCCTCCCCACGTCTCAGGGTGTTTTTTGTTGTTTTTAAATTTTCTTGACCCTGTACTGTATTGAGCATTGTGTTCAGAAAGCGTTGCCTCCTTTATCAGGATAAACTTAAGAGAAAAGTAGATTTTAGAGAGGAAAAATCTGAAGCTTAGAGTAAGTCATCTGCCCCAAGGTTATGGCTACTAAGTAATTGAGTTTACCTTGAACCCAGGTTGTTTTGGCTAGAACCCAAACTCTCAGCCCCTACATATGCTGCTTTCATTTGTGAAATAAGGCGGTACGGACAGTTCTGTCCTTTCAAAGGAATGTGATTGCCATAGTAGTTCCTAATTTGGGATGCTGTTCTCACTTAAAACACGTTGTGAACTTAAGTAATCCCTTTCCTAATGTTTGAAATGAAGTATATTCTCTCTAGTTAATGGCAGTTATTTGTCCCTTAGAATTCTACGAAGAATTTAGTCATTTGGAATTTATTATAGAGCATAACGTGAGATCATCAAGGTAGAAAATAGCTTTCTTGGCTTAAAAATATGAATACAAAATAGTGACTGATTTCTCCCTGTATGTGGCTTTGATGAATTTCTAGAAATATCTTGGGAAAAAGTCAGTATCTTTGGAATATAGGTTCCCAGTAATTATTTTTGGATAAGACAATTCAATAATAACACTGTTGAGCATTTTTACAGTTTTCAAGGTGCATTTGTGTGTTATTCAATCCAGTATCCTTGGAAGTAAGAAAATACGGATAATTTCAGGGCAGAAAATGTTATGGCACAAAAGAGAAATTCCATCCAGTTGGAATGATCAGGAAGTTCGCACAAAAGAGGCAATTTATTTATTTTTTTACATTTACTTATTTTTGAGATAGAGCACGAGCAGGGGAGGGGCAGAGATAGAGGGAGACACAGGATCTGAAGCAGGCTCAGCATAGAGCCCAACATGGGGCTTGCACCCACAAACCGTGAGATCATGACCTGAGCCAAAGTCGGACACTCAACTGACTGAGCCACCCAGGTGCCTCTGAAAGAGGCTATTTAAAATAGCTCTTGAAAGATGGGTAGGATTTTGATAACAGAAGAAAACATGTTAGGCATAAAGAACAAAATTAATTATAAATAGAAAATTACAGGATATATTTAAGCAAAAGAACAGTTTGGAGCTCAAGGAACCATGGAGGGAAGGCATTTGAGATAATACTGGGACATTAGATTGGAACCATTGTAGAGAGTCTTAAAAGGCCAGGGCTTTTACTTGATAGTTAACAAGGAACACTTTGTTTTGTTTCGGTTTTTTTGAGTGGAAGGAAATACAGATGTTCATCTGGTAATAGTGTATAAGCTGAAGAGATAGACTGGAAAATTTATTGCGATGCTATTGATACATAATTTATTAGAATGGTAATGATAAAGTAGGAAAAGGGCAAAGGGAATGGAAAAGGAATTCATAAGATTTCAATGTAAAAGTCTATTGGATTTGATAACTAGATGGAAGGAGTAGAATCAAAGATAAATAGGATACTCGGGGCGCCTGGGTGGCTCAGTGGGTTAAACGTCCTACTTCAACTAAGGTCATGATCTCATGGTTCATGGGTTCAAGCCCCGCATTGGGCTCTGTGCTGACAGCCTGGAGTCCACTTTGGATTCTGTGTCTCCCTCTCTCTCTGCTCCTCCCCAGCTCGCACTCTGTCTCCCTCAAAAATAAACATTAAAAATTAAAAAAAAAAAAAAGGATATCCAGCTTAAATATGTCTGAATGCAGGTGACAAAATTTAATCTTTAAGGGAGGATAAGAAGACAGAAGGGCTAAAAATGGAACTTTGGCAAAAACACAGGGTGAGAAAACTAGCAATGGGCAGAGCAAGGAGTCTTTCATTAGTAGGATCTGATTAAAGATTGTACATTTAACAGAAGCAAAAGGGAATTCCTTTTAAGAAAGGTTTAAATGTTGGGGCACATGGATGGCTCAATTGGTTAAGTGTTGGACTCTTGATTTCAGCTCAGGTCATGATCTTGCAGTTTGTAAGATTGAGTCCCACACTTGCTCTCTCTCTCAAAATAAATATTTTTTTAAAAACAAGAAATGTTCTGGGGCGCCTGGGTGGCTCAGTCAGGTAAGCATCCAACTTCGGCTCCGGTCATGATCTCACGGTTTGTGGGTTCGAGCCCTGCGTCGGGCTCTGTGCTGACAGCCAGCTTAGAGCCTGGAGCCTGTTTCGGATTCTGTATCTCCCTCTCTCTCTGACCCTTCCCTGCTCGCACTCTCTCTCTCTCTCTCTCTCTCTCTCTCTCAGAAATAAATAAAACATTTAAAAAAAATTTTTTTAAACAAGAAATGTTCAGGCAAACCTGGATGGCTCAGTTGGTTAAGCGTCCAACTTCAGCTCAGGTCATGATCTCTTGGTTCCTAAGTCAAGCCCCGCTTGAGGCTCTGCGTTGACAGCTCAGAGCCTGGAGCCTGCTTTGGATTCTGTGTTTCCCTGTCTCTCTCTGCCCTTCCCTGCTCATGCTCTGTCTCTCTAAAAAATAAACATTAAAAAAAAATTTTTTTAAAAAGAAAGGTTTTGGGGCGCCTGGGTGGCTTAGTCGGTTAAGCGTCCAACTTTCGCTTAGGTCATGATCTCGCGGTTCGTGGGTTCGAGCCCCGCGTCGGGCTCTGTGCTGACTGCCCACTCAGAGCCTGGAGCCTATTTCAGAGTCTGTGTCTCCCTCTCTCTCTGACCCTCCCCTGCTCACGCTGTCTCTCTCTCAGAAATAAAATAAAAATATAAAAAAAAAAAAAAAAAGAAAGGTTTGGGGTGCCTGGGTAGCTCAGCCAGTTAAGGTCTGACTTCAGCTCAGGTCATGATCTCGCAGTTCATGAGTTCGAGCCCCGCATCAGGCTCTGTGCTAGCAGTGCAGAGACTACTTGAGATTCTTTCTCCCTCTTCCTCTCTGCCTCTCCCCCACTTGCACTCTCATTCTCTCAAAATAAATCAACTTATAAAATGTTAAAGTGTAATAATAGATGACATAATCATAAACTTTTTTTTTTAATGTTTTATTTATTTCTAGGAGAGAGAGAGAGAGCGTGAGCAGGGGAGGGTCAGAGAGAGAGGGAGTTATAGACTCTGAAACAGGCTCCAGGCTCTGAGCTGGCAGTCAGCACAGAGCCCGACGCGGGGCTCGAACTCACGAACTGCGAGATCATGACCTAAGTGAAAGTCGGACGCTTAACAGACTAAGCCACCCAGGCGCCCCAATCATAAACTTTTATTAACCCAGGCACTACTTGAAGCATTCTACATGCATTAACTTAATAATTATAGCAGCACAGAGGTTAAATTTACCTAAAATTCCTACTGGTAAGTGGCATTGCCTGAATTTCAGCAGTCTGGTTCTAGAGGTCTTACTCTTTTAAACTGTTTGTTTGTTTGTTTGTTTGTTTTATGTTTATTTAGTTTTGAGAGAGAAAGAGACAGAATCTGAAGCAGGCTCCAGGCTCCAAGCTATCAGCACAGAGCCTCACGCGGGGCTCAAACTCATGAACCGCGAGATCATAACCTGAACTAAACTCAGACGCCCAACCAACTGAGCCACCCAGGCGCCCCAAAGGTCTTGCTCTTTTAAACATTTAATTAATTTATTTATTTTTTAAATTTTTTAATGTTTTTATTTATTTCTGAGAGAGAGAGACAGCATGAGCAGGGGAGGGTCAGAGAGATACAGAATCTGAAACAGTCTCCAGGCTCTGAGCTGGCAGTCAGCACAGAGCCCGACATGAGGCTTGAACCCATGAACCATGAGATCCTGACCTGAGCTGAAGTCGGACACTTAACCGACTGAGCCACCCAGGCGCCCCAATTTATTTTTGAGAGAGAGAGAGAGAGAGAGAATGAGAGAGAGGATCAGAGGATCTGCGCTGACAGCAGAGAGCTCAATGTGAGGCTCGAACTCAGAACCATGAGATCATGATGGAAAGCTGAAGTCAGAAACTTAACCAACTGAGCCACCCAGGTGCCCCTAGAGGTCTTGCTCTCAACCATTACACTATCTAAGAGAAAAGTGGAAGGCGAAGCCTATAAATACACCGGAATTGGCAGTTCACAGACTATTCGACTTTTAAGAGGGTGTTTCCTCAGGACTTACTGCAGCACATACCTATGTCACTGAGAAAAGAAGCAACTGAAGAGAATTTCTGTACATTTTCACCAACAAAGCTCCCAACTTACCTGAATCTCCACTAGATTACTTACTTTCCCATTATAAGAAAGGAACGGTCTGTGGACCTAGCCGGTCCCATCTACTCAAGGATATCAATCCAGTAATTGTCCCTCTATCCTGTATCAATAATTAATCCCTTGGGGCGCCTGGGTGGCTCAGTCAGTTAAGCGTCCAACTTTGGCACCCATCAGGATCTCGCAGTTCATGAGTTTGAGCCCCACATCAGGCTCTGTGCTGACCGCTCAAAAGCCTGGAGCCTGCTTCAGATTCTGTGTATGTGTCTCTCTCTCTCTCTGCTCCCACCAACTCGTGCTCTGTCTCTCTGACTCTCAAAAATAAACATTTAAAAAATCTCCAGTTTTTTCATTTGCATCAGCTACAATTATTTCCCACTATAGAATAAGAACCCCTTGATTTCACATTTCCTTGCATGCAGCTTCAGCTCCATTTTTCTGCTCTCATATTTTTATGTTTTTTTATATTTTATTTTTTAAATGTAGGCTCCATACCCAATGTGGGCTTTGAACTTAAACCCTGATGGGGTGCCTGGGTGGCTCAGTCGGTTGGGTGTCCAACTTCAGCTCAGGTCATGAACTCATGGTTCGTGGGTTTGAGCCACGGGTCAGGCTCTGTGCTGACAGCCAGCTCAGAGTCTGGAGCCTGCTTCAGATTCTGTGTCTCCCTCTCTTTCTGACCCTCCTCTGCTCACTCTCTCTCTCTCTCTGAAATAAATAACAAACCTTTAAAAAATTGAACTTATACCTCGAGATCAAGAGACACATGCTCCACTAACTGAGTCAGCCAGGCACACCCCATTTTATTTCTCGAAAGAGTTGTCTATACAGGATATCTCCACTTCTCCGATTCTCCCTAGAACCCTCTCCCATGGCTTCACTTCCTGGAAACAGCCCTTGTCAAGATGACCATGTTGCCGGGGCACCTAGGTGCCTCAGTCAGTTGAGCATCTGACTTCAGCTCTCTAGTTCATCGGTTGGAACCCCAACTGAGGTTTTGTGCTGACAGTGCAGAGCCTGCTTTATGTTCTCTGTCTCCCTCTCTCTGCTCCTCCCTTGCTCTCTCTCACACACAAACACTCTCCCTCTCCCTCAAAAATAAACATTAAAAAAAAAAAACTAAAAAAAAAGGATCACCGCGTGGCCAAATCCAGCGGTTATCTCAGTCTTCACGCAACCTACACAGCGACATCTGACACAACTGATTAGTCCTTCCTTCTTGACAACCTCTCATTACTTCTTTCAGAACATTATTCTCTGAGTTCTCTGTTCACTAACCATTCCCTTTCAATCTCCTTTGCAAGTTGCTCCTTTTATCTTAGTCCTTGGACTTCTTTTCTATCTACACTCATTCATTTCCTAGGCAACCTTACCCATCTCATGGTTTTAATCCTGACAATTCTTTACTCTTTTTTTAATACTGACATTTCTTTAAAGTTTTGTTCATTTTGGGGCTCCTGGGTGGCTCAGTCGGTTAAGTGTCTGACTGCAGCTCAGGTCATGATCTTGCAGTCCGTGAGTTCAAGCCCCATGTTGGAATCTGTGCTGACAGCTCAGAGCCTGGAGCCTGCTTTGGATTCTGTGTCTCCCTCTCTCTCTGCCCTTCCCCTACTTGTGCTCTGTCTCTGTCTCTCAAATAAATACATTTAAAAAAATAAAGTTTTATTTCCTTGCTTATTTATTTTAGTAATTGCTATACCCAACATGGGGCTCAAACTCACAACCCTGAGATTAAGAGTCACATGCTATTCCAGACAGCCAGGCACCCGTAAATTTTTTAATGCAATATTCAGACTTTATTAAACAAAAGTAATAGGCAAAGTCAAATAGGCACTTATATTAAAAGAAAAACTTACTAGAAGAAATTTTATCTTCAACACCTTATAGTAACCTACTTGCAGTTGGATTTAACTGAGCTCTGTTGCTGTGAAGAATACAGCTCAGCTCATGAATAGGTATGAAAGAACAATTTGTACATTTTCAAGTATTCACTGAATACCATCTTATATACACAGATATATTACATTTGAAAAAGGTTTAATTGATGATTCCCAGATGTACTTCATTTTTCAATAAAAATGTTTGGAAGAGGTCACCTAAAGAGATGAAAATGTGGTTCTGGCTCATGAATTGTGTAATGAACCCAGCTATACTCTGTTGGTCACCCAAGTCTCATCTACTCCTTTTCAGAAATCAGATGGATTTTTGGTACTTGTTTGGAAAGTTCCCTGGGTAACATGACATGCTAGGTCATTACTTTATCATAGAAAGATACAACTCAGGAACAGCCAGATGAAGAGATGCACAGGGCCAGGTATGGTGAAGGGCATGGAGCTTCTATGCCCTCTTTGGGTACCTCTCTCCAAAACATGAGCTCACCAATCCAGAAGCTCCAATACTAACAATTTTTAAATTGGTGTTTCCTACCTGGATCTTCCTTGTGAACTTCAGACTCATATATCTAGTGCCATTTATGTATCTGATATCTCAAACTCAAGTTGCCATAACTGAAATCCTGATTCCTACTCATTTGTCACAGGACCACTCCTCTCTTTCTTCCCCTGGTCCATCTGAGAACATGGCAACTCCATTCTTCTAGTTCATGCATTTTATTTTATGTTTGTTTATTTATGAGGGGATGGCGGAAGAGGTGCAGAGAGAAAGAGAGAGAGTCCCAAGCAGGCTCTGCTCAATCTCATGGACTGTGAGATCATGACCTGAGCTGAAACCAAGAGCTGGATGCTCAACCAACTGAGCCATCCAGCGCCCTATAGTTCATGTATTTTTAATGGGGGCAATGTCACCCCACTAAAGGAGGAATGCAGCTATTGGGCAATGAAGAAATCTTAGCTATTATAGTTGCTTGTAAAACTCAAACATACACAACACAATCTTATTCCTTTCTTTTTTTAAGTTTTTCTTCATTTAAGTAATCTCTATATCCAATGTGGGGTTCACACTCATGACCCCTAGTTCAAGAGTTGCACATTCTTACAACTGAGGCAGCCAAACACCCCAAAGATTTTAGTATTTCTGAACTCTGTATTGAATAAAACATGCAGCACATAAACAGATATACAGGGTACCTGTGCACTAGAATTCAATGGAGGCTGAGGGATCAGGAAAAAAAAATGTAAAAAGAATCTTTAGGGGCAGCAATAATTTATTTTTTTTATCTTATTTTTTTTATTTATTTCTAGGAGAGAGAGAGAGAGACAGCATGAGCAAGGGAGGGTCAGAGAGAGAGAGTCACAGACTGAAGCAGGCTCAGGCTCTGAGCTGGCAGTCAGCACAGAGCCCGGCGGGCTCGAACCCACGAACCGCGAGATCATGACCTAAGCAAAAGTCGGATGCTTAACCGACTAAGCCACCCAGGCGCCCCTAGGGGCAGCAATAATTTAAAAAAAGGCTGAGAAACAGAGCTATAGTTGCTCAGTTCACAGACCCCAGAGCCATACATGACTCTTGTTTTTCTCATATTCTCCTTAAATCCATGAGCAATTCTTTTGGCTCTGCCTTCAAAATGTGTCCACAACGTGGGGCGCCCGGGTGGCTTAGTCGGTTAAGCGTCCGACTTTCGCTCAGGTCATGATCTCGCGGTTCGTGGGTTCGAGCCCCGCGTCGGGCTCTGTGCTGACTGCCAGCTCAGAGTCTGGAGCCTGTTTCAGAGCCTGTGACTCCCTCTCTCTCTGACCCTCCCCTGCTCATGCTGTCTCTCTCTCTCTCTCCTAGAAATAAATAAAAATATTAAAAAAAAAATGTGTCCACAACGTGACACCACTTCTCAGTATCTTTTTGCTACCACTCTTGCGCAAGCCATCATTTCCTTGTCTGGATTATTCCAATAGCCTCCTTGACTGGTGGCTCTTAAATCTATTTTTAACATAGCAACCAGTTAAAAAGACTGCCATTTAACTTTCCTAGGTAAAACTCCTCTGTGTAGAAGGGCTCCCCAAGTCAAAGTTGAAAGCCACAATCCTTACAATGACAGGCAAGGCCTTACAAGAACTCTCTCCTTTCACCTCAGACCTCATGTTCCACCACTTGTACCCTCTCTTATTCTTCTTCAGCCACACTGGCCTCCTTGTTCTTCCTCGAATATGTCGAGACATTTATAGTTTTAGGATCTTTGCACTTGGGTGTTACTTCTGCCAGTATGTGTCCACCTTCCCTATACCTGCTTGGTTACCTTATTCTCAGCATTCAGATAAAGTGTCACTTCCTTCCGGAAGCCTTCTTGGATCACCAAACCATTTCCCTTCGCATATAGGATCGCTCACACAATATCCTCTCTCTTCCTTACACTGCTTCATACTCCTTCATAGAAGTTATTACTTTCTGGGGGCGCCTGGGTGCCTTAGTCGGTTAAGCGTCCGACTTTCGCTTAGGTCATGATCTCGCGGTTCGTGGGTTCGAGCCCCGCGTCGGGCTCTGTGCTGACTGCCGGCTCAGAGCCTGGAGCCTGTTTCAGTCTGTGACTCCTTCTCTCTCTGACCTTCCCCTGCTCACGCTGTCTCTCTCTCTCTCTCTCCTAAAAATAAATAAAACATAAAAAAAAGAGAAGTTATTACTTTCCGATATATATTTGTTTATGGTCTCCTGCTACTAAGCCCCACAGGGAGGGGATTTTTTCTGTTTTGCTGTTATACTCCTCAATACCTAGAACTGTACTTGGCACAAAACGTTCAACTTTTCGTTGAATGAATACTAGATCTGAGCTTCACAAAACAGGCTCCCTGCCTCAAGAAACGTTGAGTCCATTGGAGAGAGGCAAAAGACATAAAATACAATAATTGCATGTGCTCAGTGGAACACAGGAGCCTCCAAAACTGCCCATAGGATTTACGCAGGAGATACGATGGAATGCTTAATCTAGGTTGTGCTAACCAACATAATAGACAGCTGAGGTTCTTATAAATTATAATGTATTAGGCAATTGTGACATTTTATTACTGGCGAAGGTGAGAGCACATCTTGCCTATGATTATTTCCTCTTCTCGAAAAATTTATAGGGAATTTTTCATTCACTTCTTCCTAGAACCCCAAAAGCCTACTGGCTGTGAATGGTATCGTCCAAAGGGAGTGTAAAATATTATTTGCTCTGGGAGTCTGCGTAGTGAATGGGTCCCTAGAACTGGCGCATGCGCATCTTCCAAGGTACGGCAAGATGGCTGCCAGCCACTTTGTGGCGCGTAGGTGCCCCGAGGAGTTAGCGGCGGCGGCTGCCGGAGGGTAACAGTGGCCTCTGAGCAGTGGGAATTTTCCGGCTTGCTGCGTGAGCTGGACAGCCCCAGGAGGGACGCCTTGCTAGGAAGCCAAAGGCGGGGCGGAGCGGCAAAGCCCCTCCCCCAACCTCTCCTTAGTTTGACCAACTCCCTCACCCTCCTCCGTTCTTCCTCCTAGCCCGCTACACGCTGATCTGCTGCGCAAGCGCGCAGATCATCGAAGCGCCTTCTTGGCCCTGGGGGCTTGCGGGCTTCTGCGCGCGCTTCTCGATCTTGTCCTTTGATTGGTCAGATTGCCCCGCCATCACGCCTCCCTCTGCTTTCTAGGTTGAGAAGGAAGCGGGGAGGCGGGGCTAAGCAGCGCGTGCGCGATACTGTTGCTATTGCGTTGCAAAAAAAATCCTGACTAGGTATCCCTGGGCCTTTGCTGTGCTAGAGGACCTAAAGGAGAAAGATTTCTGCAACTGAAGGGGCAATCGGGTAGTATTAAATTTGAGCTATTAACGCCCACCCTTACAGGAGTGTGGCGATAGGAGTGGGGACGAGCCTTAGCTTTGAGAGCCCAAGAGTGTAAAACCATTAGTTTCGGGGCCAGGCGTTTTGAAAGGCGTCGCAGGACGTGTTTTCTGCCTACCTCTTCCGTTATTATTGACTGGTTCAAACACAACCCCTTGAACGATTCTGATAAACCTTTGATGCCCGCAGCCCCTCCTTACAGCGTGTAGGAGCCGCCAGCGTGCCCGGCAGCTAGTCCTCCCGTCCTACGTCTCGAAGAGCCTAGCGCGTGCACCGTCCCCACCCCCTGGCCTCCCTCCCCACCCACGGCTTTCACGCACTCGCAGTGATTGTTTTGCCCGCTCCCGCCGCCGCCGCCGCCGCCGCCGCCAGAGGAGCAGCAGCGCTTGTGCAAACCGGGAAGATGGCGGCCGGCGGCGGCGGAGGCAGCAGTAAGGCCTCCTCCTCGTCGGCCTCTTCGGCAGGGGCTCTGGAGTCCTCGTTGGATCGAAAATTCCAGTCGGTAACCAACACCATGGAATCTATTCAAGGCCTGTCGTCTTGGTGTATAGAGAACAAGAAACACCACACCACTATCGTCTACCATTGGATGAAGTGGCTCCGGAGATGTGAGTGTTGGGGGTGACCGGGGAAGGGAAGACTGGGGGGGACGTGGAAGGAAAGCCTTCCCTTAACGCCGGGGGGGGGGGGTTTCCCACGGAGCCACTGCATTCGGTTGGTGGTGTTCAGTTCAAGCTTTGACGCGAGTGTTCCCAAACCCAGACTCCATTCCTAGCCGGGGTCGTCCCGAACCGCAGGAGGCTCGTCGTTTCTTGGATCTTTTTTTTTTCTTCCCTCCACTAGCTCCCGACGTGGTGTGTGTGTGTGTGTGTGTGTGTGTGTGTGTGTGTGTGTGTGACCTTGGGCCGTTGGGCCTAGATCTTTCGAGGTGTGGGTATTACTTCTTTTCGGAGCCTTGCGAGGTGCTGTTCCCTTTACGGAACCTTGGCGGAAATTGTCGCGTCCGTTTATTTCTCATAGGCCTTGACGTGCAGATGCTTTTCCTGATGATAGACGGGCTCTGGTTTAGGCAGTAGCAAATCCACGTACTGGGCTGGACCGTGTTAGACCACTCTGGTTTACGTTGACCTGAGACTCGCGATGTGTCGTCGGAAGGGCCTTACTTGGGTGAATGGTGATAAGTAACGCGAGCTGCACGGACAGCCGAGACGACCACCTGGGAGGGTCCCCTGTACCGGGGTTTGCTGCAAATAAAATTGGGCTCTTGGATAACAGAAAGAACTGGTCCATATCCGCCCTAATACCTTAACATCTAAAAAATGTCCGGCTGTTTTGCAGCACTTGAAATATCTTCTTAAAGAAATGGGTTTAATGTCCTACGTAATCAAAACAGGAAATCAAGAAATGTGCTTTTTGAATATATAGTATCTCCCTCCCCCCGCCCCTCCGTGACTGCTTTTTTGTCTCCTTTGGGGATTTTTCTTTTTCCATTTTGCTGCTTTACTCCAGAAAAGAGGTAGATTAAACTGTCAGGAAGCATGGATTGGCAGCAAAGCATTTCAGATCTTTTAGGAGTAAGTGTGAAGTCACAGGTCACTGTTGCTTCCTGCTGAGAAGAAAGAGCTAACCCTAAATCCATTTATATCTGTTTGACTTTTAGGTCTTTTGTTGCTTCTCTCCTCTGACATGTCACCTGTGAGACCCATCAGCTAGTTACTTTTCTTCTGCGATTGTCCCTGTAGTGTTGGAGTTGTGTTTACCTTTTAGAGAACAGATGGATAAAACTTATAAGATCATAGGCCCCAATCTTCAGACCATTCGTATATAAAAAGTTATTGTTGGTAGAGTGTCTTGTGGTTCTTTGGATAACATGTGCCACATAGAAATACAAGATTATCGGTATTTACTAATAGATCAAAGTTATTTTTCCCCAAGAAGTTAAGTTAGAACATACGGTATCAAATATGATTGTATCATCAAAGACTCTCATCTGCTATCTGCCCAGTCCTTTATTGTCATTTACAATAGATCTATCTCATGAAACTTTAAAAAATAACCCTAAGACGTAGATTTTTTTTTTTTTAATTATTGATTTACAGGTAGGGAAACTAAGGCTCGGAAATGTCAAGTAAATTCCTTAATGTTAGCCAGAAAGAGGGTGGAGTTAGGATTTTACTCCACCAACATCAGATGACAATGGCCACATTTAACTTTGTAAAATAATGTTTTCAAGATTAAAAAAAAAAGATTAGCCTTTAATGGACTTGGTTCATCACTGGTAGCAAGTTCTCATGTGAGTTTGAGAATATATTCTCTTTTGTCTTAAAACATTTTTACTACATTATATACAAGCATTTAACATTTCTACCTTTGAGCTCTGGTGCTTTAACAGTATGGTTACATCATTTGCAAGAATAGGTTGGTCCCCATCCCTGCCTTGTGGGATTTTAAATGACAATTGGAATTTTTTTCCTGGTTAGTAATAATGAGATACTACGAAGCCAGAATTTTTCTGCCTCTACTATTGTTGATATTTTGCCTCAGCTTATTTCCCAAGTTGATGTCGTGAGTGAAAAAGATTATTGTTCTAGGAAGACAACACTTCATTTGAAGAGTATTATATATAGTTTATATAGTTAAATGATTTTGGCTTCCTAAAAATTTGATTTTTTTTTTCCTAGTGGAATGGAACTTTCTAAAATGGTTAAGGGTATTTATTTATAGTCCTTTTGTGTTTACATTTAATGAACATCATCTCAATGTAAGTAAAGTAAAGCATTTAGGAGAGTGATGAGGGGGCACAGTGAAAACAGTTTATTCATTGGGCCTTACTTAGTTTCATATTTCTTTACAGTTGGGATTCCTTTAGTTTGAGTTTGGTTTCTAAGTCTGCTTTCGGCAAATTTGTGAAGTAGGTCCCTGGCATTCCCAGCCTTTCTGTCCATTTTCCTGATGTCACTTTTGCTTCTCTTTTTTGTTCTGGCATCCATTATTTAGTGATTTGTGTTTAGTCTCCAGTGTGCATTTAAATAACTGTTAGATCTCCCAAAGATATTTTCATTTGAGCCTTTGTTTCATAACGTTGTATTGACAAGCTCTTGTTCATTTTAAAGAAACTAATTCAGAGAAAGCAAGTAGGTTTCTTGAAGATGTACGCCATAGGTGGGTTCTATCTGATTTTATTAAGGCTTCTTTTAATTTGTCTGGCTGAAACATTCATTGCCGTCACGTATGTTTTTAAAGATTTATTTATTCTTAAGTAATCTCTACACCCACTGTGAGGCTCAAACTTAAAACCCCAAGATCAACAGTCACAGGCTTCTCTGACTGAGCTGGCTGGGCACTGCCATTGCCATCATTTTTAAAAGTACTCTTTCTGTAGCATAATAAATAGATGCCATTCCCGTGCTTCAGAATCTTCCAGTGATACCCCATTGCAACAGGTTAAGATCTAAACTTCTTTTCCTATGGTGTACGCAGTTCCTACACCATCTGTGCTGTCTACTGCTTTTCATGCTGCTTCCAATTCTGTTTCCTCATCGTTTAGATTCAGGCTCCTGTACTACCTCTTCACAAAGGCCTTCCCTAAATGACTTTATTTCAGGGGGTTCCTTAAATGGCTTTCTATCATTTCACATTATTTTCAGTATATGAAATCACCTTGTTTATGTGTTTACATGCTTATTGTTTACCTTCTCCCACCAGATGACAGGGCTAGGTCTTCTCTGCTTCTGTGTCCTCAAGCAACTAGAACAGTGTAAGCAGTCAGTAAATATTTGCCAACGTAATTTTGTATGTTAGCTAGTCAAGAACTTGAATTGTTTTAATTTCTGTTTACCGGAAAGAAAGGTTCATAACTTAGTGAAAGAAATGATAAGTTCGGTTGTCAGCAGGTTCAAGACATGGCTCTTCTTTTTTTTTTTTAATTTTTAAAAATGTTTTTTATTCGTGGGGGGGGGGGGGAGGGTCAGAGAGAGAGAGGGAGACACAGAATCCGAAACAGGCTCCAGGCTCTGAGCTAGCTGTCAGCACAGAGCCCGATGCGGGGCTCGAACTCACAAACCGTGAGATCATGACCTGAGCTGAAGTCAGACGCTTAAATGACTGAGCCACCCAGGTGCCCCAAGACATGGCTATTTTTGGATTTGATATGCAGTTGACCAGATTATCATTTCTTTATTTCCTTTTTTCCCTCCTGTTTTTAATGTTAAATAGGAATCAATGTGGAAAAGTAGAAAAATGCATACTTTAGAATGAGACCTAGATTCAGATCTTAATTCCATTACTTAATACCTGACTCCACACTTAAATTGTGAGCCCCAGTGTGTGATCTGTAAGTAGAGGTAATAATTATCTCTCACAGAATTGCTATCTAGGTTTTAGAAGACAATATAATGTATTTTAGCGTAGGTCCTAGCATGTAAAAAACATCCAAATTATTTATGATGATGACAGTAATGGTGCAGATAGTCTTAACATTCTGAGTATTCAGAATAATTACAGCGGAATTTTGTTTTGAGTATGGTCCTGGAAATTACATTCCCAGTTAAGGCCAAATCGATTGGACTCTGTAATGTATTAGCAAGCGCTCAGAAGAACTAGTGGAAATTATAATGTTCATGGTATTTCCATATTGTCTTGTTTTTGTTTTTTAATGTATATTTATTTTTGAGAGAGAGGCTAAGGACACAGAGCCTGATGCAAGGCTTGAACTCACAAACCGAGAGATCATGACCCGAGCGGAAGTCAGATGCTTAACCGACTGAACCACCCAGGTGCCCCCATATTGTCTTGTTTTTAACCATTGAATGGGTTGGTCTGTTTTGAAGAAAATGTGGATATAGGAAAGTAGAATCTGTTGTAGAGCAGAAAATCTGTTAAGAATTCCCTTCAGCTAATTTTCTTTTTAATTTTTTAATGTTTATTTATTTTTTGAGAGAGAGAGAGAGACTGAGTGCAAGTGGGAGAGGGGTGGAGGGAGAGGGAGACACAGAATCCAAAGCAGGCTTCAGACTCTGAGCTGTCAGCGCAGAGTGATGTGAGCTTGAACTCAGAACAGTGAGATCAGGACCTGAGCTGAAGTCTGATGCTTAAGGCTCCCCTCCTTTCAACTACTTTTGATACAAACTTTAAATATTTACCCCCCACCCCCAACCTTCTACTGATTAATCCACGTCAGAAGTTATCAACTTAATGGCCAGTCTTTTTTTCTCCTACCCCTCTTTTTCCCTTCCACCTCATTTGAAGGAACTCAGTACAGTATGGCCCCCACCCCACAGGAGAAACTGTTTTTTAAATATGGGCTGGCAAAATAAATAAATAAATAGATGGATAGATAGATAGATAAATAAATAAATAAAAATAAATCTCTTTCTATGGGATAAAGTTGTTGCAGAGAATTTTCAAAGCGCAGTTACCATTTTTGTTTTGTGGCAGTGGGTTGTCAGTTTGGGTCTTAGGATCCTTAGCTGGACCATGAAGGTGGATAATTTTATACTTTTAGCAAGTGCTTACTATGTGCCAGGCACCTTTCCAAGCAGTTTACCCATATGAATTCATTCAGTCCTAAGAACCCTTTGAAGTAGGTATTGTTATGATCCTATTTTACAGATAAGAAAACAGACACTAAGAGATTGAGTAATTTAGCTGAGCTATTAAGTGATGGGGCCAGGATTCCAGGCATTCTGGATTTAGAATGTACACTCTTAGCCACTGTACTGTACAGCCTTTCTGACTTACAAAATATCCTCTACCATGCAGAAAACCTTTGATTACTTGCTCATGTATTCAATATTAGGCAATACAGATTAACCAGAATGTTTAGATAGTACATCTTTGTGGCTTTTTTTTTTTTAAGTTTATTTATTTTGAGACAGAGCTTGCCAGCACAAGCTGGGGAGGGGGAGAGAGAATCTCAAGCAGGCTCCGCACTGTCAACATGGAGCCCAACGCAGGGCTTGAACTCACAGACTGGGAGATCATGACCTGAGACAAAAAAGTCAGATGCTTAACTGACTGAGCCACCCAGGTGCCCCAAGACTGATTATCTTGTGTGGGTTTGAGTTCTGATAGGCATTTGTGTTTTCATTTAATATAGAATGGAAAGACAAGTTGAACATGTTAGCTGTGAAAGCTAACTATTGGATAAAGATCTCTAAATGTAAAGTACATTTGGATTAAATAATAAAGTGTGTGTGTGCGTGTGTGTGTTTTAAAGTAATCTCTGTGCCCAACGTGGGGCTTAAATTCACAACCCCAAAAATAAGAGTTTCATGCTGTACTGACTGAGCCAGCCAGGTGCCCCATGAAAGGCTTGTCAAGAAAAGACAAGAAGTTTGGGGTGCAGTACTGGTCAGTGGGGAGTGCAGTCTGCTATCTTATATTTGATATTGTACAAATCTAAAGGTCAGGGGCCATTTCTGCAGATTTGGCTTCTGAAATGTAGCTTTTTCTTTAACAGTTTACTTTTGGGGGACACAGATTTTTAAGTTATTTTGGTATTGTTTTAGAGAGAGAGTGCGGGAGAAGGGCAGTGGGAGAGAGAGAATCTTAAGCAGGCTCCACACTCAGTATGGAGCAGGCCTTGATCTTGTGACCTGGGGATAATGACCTGAGCTGAAATCAAGAGTCAGATGTTCAACTGACTGAACCACTCAGGCTCCCCTTATTATTAGTAGTATTTTTTTAAAGTTTATTTTTTATTTATTTTGGAGAGAGAGAGAGTGTGTGAGTGTGTGTGGGGGAGGTGTGTGTGCGCGTGCGTGTCCATGTGTGGGGGAGGGGTAGAGAGAGAGGATCCCAAGCAGACTCTGCCTGTCAGCACAGAGCCTGACACGGGGCTCGAGCCCTTGAACTGCAAGATCATGACCTGAGCCAAAATCAAAAGTTGGCTGCTTAACCAACAGAGCCACCCAGGCACCCCTAGCTTCATAGTTCTTTTAACAAGTCTTTGTGGCATACTTGTTGTACCAGGCACTGGGGGTTCAGCAAGGGAACAAAATGGAGAACAATTTTGCCCTCACAGAGCTTATACTCCATTAAGGGGAGAAACAAACAAAAGAAGTAAAATATTTAATATATTAGAAAGTAAAAGTATTAGAGGTGCTGTAGAGAAATGTAAACCAGGGAAGGGAAATACAAGGCATTATAGGAGTTTGCAGTGTTAAGTTAGGTGGTAAGAGAAGGCCTCTCTGGGAAGGTGACATTTGAGCAGAAAGATGAGATGTTAAGCAGTAGATAAGGAAAGTGTGAGGGGACGGTGTTCCAACACAGAGAGGGCAGAAAAATATAAAGGTCCTGGGGTTAGAGTGTGCCTGGCAAGTTTAAGAACGACAAGAAAGGTTTTGTAGCTGGGAAGGAACAGTAGCAGATAAACTCGGATTCTGGGGGGTGATGGTGGGAGACGGGGCATAGCACCAAGGTGTATAGGTGGTTCCTGAGGGGGCCGCAGAGCCGTTTGAGCAGAGGAGTGATGTGAACGGGTTTTGTTTTTTTTTTTAAACATAAGCTCTATGCCTTCTGTCAGGCTTGAACCCATGACCCTGTGAGATCAAGAGTCACATGCTCTACTGACTGAGCCAGCCAGGCACCCCACGATTTATGTTCTTATAAGGTCATTCTGGTTGTTGCAGAAACAAGGGCACTAGTTAGGTGACTGTTGTGCTTTTCCTGGGCTAAAGTGTTGCTGGCTTGGACCAGGTCATGGCCTGTGGAAGTGGTAAGGAGTAATTTAATTCTGGATCTATTTTGAATGTAGATCTAACTAGATTTCTAGATGGATTAAATGTGGGGTAAGAGAGGAAAGTAATCAAGAATGACTCTGGGTTTTTGCCTGACTAGGAGAAGTTGGTATTTATTAATATGAAGAAGGCTTAAGTGGAACAGATTTGGGGAGGAAGATCAGACAATTTAGTTTTGAATGTTAGGTTTCGGTTGTCCACATTTTAAAATATCTTTATTAGGGGCGCCTGGGTGGCTTAGTCGGTTAAGCGTCCAACTTTCGCTTAGGTCATGATCTTGCGGTTCATGGGTTTGAGCCCTGCATCGGGCTCTGTGCTGACTGCCAGCTCAGAGCCTGGATCCTGTTTCAGTCTGTGACTCCCTCTCTCTCTGACCCTCCCCTGCTCACGCTGTCTCTCTCTCTCTCTCTCTCTCCTAGAAATAAATAAAACATTAAAAAAGAATATCTTTATTGGGACGCCAGGGTGGCTCAGCCTACCTAAGGCTCACTTACCTAAGTGTCTTGACTTCGGCTTAGGTCATGATCTCACAATTGGTGAGAGCCCCTCCTCGGACTCTGGGCTGACAACTCAGAGCCTGGAGCCTGCTTCAGATTCTGTGTCTCTCTCTCCTTTTCTCTCTCTGTCCCTCCCCCTAGTGCTCCGTCTTTCTCAAAAGTAAATAAACTTAATAAAATAAAATATCTTTGAGATATGATTCACAAATATAGTACTCAGTCACTTACGTTGTATAACGTTTTCAGTATATTCAGAGTTGTGTAAAGGTTACCACCTGGGGTCTGTTTAGTGTGTAGACTCTTTGGAGCCATGAGGCTGGAAGGGATCTACGTGGGAGGTAGGTGTAGATAGAGAAGTAAGTGTAGGAAGGTAGAGTAATAAGTGTACATAGAGAAACCCATAGAGAAGGCTCTGGAGCATTTTGTATTTTAGATGCCTCTTTCTGCGTATTTGGTCTAATGTGTTCTTGGCTTAGGTTCTTTTTGAGGTTCGAGGCAAACTTCCTTTCAGTTCCCCGAAGAAGTAATAAACCTATTTTGAGCTCTTGAACGTTTCTCCTCATGGTTTAGGCTAAATGGCAGTTCTGGGTTAGTTAGGCAGTAGCTGTGTCATAATTACCAAGTATGAAATCATTGCATAACTGATTTTTTTCCCTCCCCTTTGGATGCCTAGGTCACTTCATTCCACTGCCCTAAATTCATAGAAATAATATTTTCCATGTTTCCTGACACTGTTTCCAAACACGACCTACCTAATTATGACCTACAGTTATTGTAATGGTATGTACTGAACCAGCTTTTTTACTTGGATTATGAGACTTTACACTCAGTCATTATGTTCTTCATTTAGCTGCTTTCTCTCTCAAATGCAGAAGGTGATATTGTAAACACCGGCCTGGGTGAATTTGAAGCATTTATGTAGGACATAATTTTGTAATATATTCCGTAGAAGCTAAATGTTAAATTATGTAGTAAGTAAACATTCCCATAACTCAAAGTGTGAAATGAAACAATATTGAGAAACATTGGGCTGCCTGTGGGGCTCAGTGGGTTGAATGTCCGACTCTTGATTCTGGCTCAGGTCATGATCCTAGGGTCGCGAGATTGAGCCCACATCGGGCTCTGTGCTGCATGGAGCCTGCTTAGGATTCTCCCCCCCCGCCTCTCTCCCCCTCTCTTCCACTGCCCCTCCCCCATACTCTCTCTCTAAAATAAAAAAATAACAAGAATAAAAAATTATTGAGAAATGTCATTGGCAGTGGAAAAATACTAATATTAAAATTTGCTCAAATAGGCCACCTCGAAATTACAGTTTTGTCTGCAGAGAAGAGGCAAGCATATGTATGTGTATAATAGGGAGTAGGGGGCTGCTGATGTTATTCCTAGTGACTTGGCTTCCTGCTTTTCATAAACTAATAACTAATAAGCATCCAAACTCCTTTTTCTCCTAACCTTTTGTCAGTCAGTTGTGGTATTTGTTTTCTAATTTCAACTATCTGAAAAGTAAAGATACAGGAGGTTTTTAAATGTGAGGACGAAGTTCTAGAGACCCTAGTAAAAATTACTCCAGAACCTAACACTGTTGTACAAACCATCCAGACTGAGTTTCTCATCTGTTTGTCAAGGAAACAAAAAGTAGTTGGTGTTTTGTAGTGCTTTCAGGTCCCACTGCCCCCACAGATTTTAATTCTAGAACATTGGGGAAAATGCACATCTTGTGGAGAAAGTAATAGAACCTACTTACTCTTTTTGGAAAAAGGCAACATTTCCATCTGTGCTTTGGAACATTAAAGTTTTTCTAACTAAGATAAGAGAGTTAAAAAAAAAACCTTATTTTTATTCTTTTCGTAGAAACCTTGAAATAGAGTCTCTGATGAAAGAAGTAAAGTGTTCAGTATGCTGGGTTTGAATTTTGGTTGTGGCCTTTATCTTTCCCTCATCTCTTCCTCCTTCCATTTTACTCTCTAGGGGTTAGTTTCACTTACTTTCACTCTCTGGTTCTTCGGTTCCCACTAACAGAGAGTGTGTTTCCTTATTACCCTTTCATAAAATTTGCACTGCTATAGGGGGAAAAATATCTTTCAATGTTAGGAATTAAAATTTAACATTTTTTATTTAAAAAGTTTTTAATGTTTTATTTATTGCTGAGAGAGAGAGACAGAGACAGACAGCATGAGCAGGGGAGGGTCAGAGAGAGGAGGAGACACAGAATCCAAAACAGGCTCCAGGCTCCTAGCTGTCAGCACAGCCTGATACGGGGCTCGAACCAATGAACTGTGAGATCATGACCTGAGCCGAAGTTTGATGCTTAACCGACTGAGCCATCCAGGTGCCCGCCCCTACCATTTTTTTATTTTAAAAAGACCAGAGTAGGAGCACCAGGATGGCTCAGTCGGTTGGGTGTCTGACTCTTGGTTTCAGCTCAGCTCATGATCTAACACGTTCATGAGTTCAAGCCCCATGTTGGGCTCTGCGCTGGTAACACAGAGCCTCCTGCTTGGGATTTTCTCTCTCTGTCTCTCTGCCTGCTCCTTTCTCATTCATGCTGCCTTTGTCTCAAATAAACTTAAAAAAAAAAAAAGAAAAGACCAGAATGGAACCTGTGCTGTTGCTGTGTTCCTTTTACCATCAGGATAATTTAAAAACTGTAGCATAATGCAGTATTTTATTTATTTATTTTTTAATGTTTTATTTATTTCCAGGAGAGAGAGAGAGAGACAGCGTGAGCAGGGGAGGGTCAGAGAGAGAGAGTCACAGACTCTGAAACAGGCTCTGGGCTCCTGGGCTGGCAGTCAGCACAGAGCCCGGCCCGCGGGGCTCGAACCCACGAACGCGAGATCATGACCTGAGCGAAAGTGGACGCTGCAGCAGAGCTAAGCCACCCAGGCGCCCCATAATGCAGTATTTTAAAATGATGATCTCTCTGTGCAGGGAGCACTCGATAGTACTTGAATTATTAAAATTTCTTTTAGGGGCGCCTGGGTGGCTTAGTCGGTTAAGCATCCGACTTTCGCTCAGGTCATGATCTCGCGGTTCGTGGGTTCGAGCCCCGCGTCGGGCTCTGTGCTGACTGCCAGCTCAGAGCCTGGAGCCTGTTTCAGAGTCTGTGACTCCCTGTCTCTCTGACCCTCCCCTGCTCACGCTGTCTCTCTCTCTCTCTCTCTCCTAGAAATAAATAAAACATTAAA